>OVBA01006704.1:0-16320 GCA_900406435.1 Lepidium aucheri
TATATATATATATATATATTTGAAAATAGTCTAAGAATTTTTTTGGTTTTCTTTTGAATTTTTTTAGAATATAATACCTCGTATATTTATGAAATTAGTCAGAGATTTGTTTATTTTTCTTTTGTTAAGATATTTAAAAATTGGTTTGAGGGACAAAATTACTAGTAAATTCTTTTGTTTTACTCATGTGTCGTTTTACATTTTTTTACTTTTCTTTTTTTAAAACCATTTTCGTTCTTTTTTTACAGTTTTAAGAGAGAAAAAAAAAAGACAAAATAAAACAAAATAAAAAATATAAGAACAATAAAGTGGTTTGAAGAGAAAACAAACCACTAAACTAGTAATGTACTTAGATACTACGATACAGAGCAAACTAGTAAACCGTCAGAGATCTGAGTCCAATTTTACTCGTCAAATCTTTCCGGTGTACCGGATTCTGATTCTGGAACGAACATTGCTTGATTTTGCTTCTCGTTAACCTGTAAGCAGATTTCGTTTTATTTGCTTTGTGAGTTTGATTTTTGTTATCTTCGTAGTTGATTCAGTGAATTCTTCTATGGAAGTGAGAAACTTTTGTTCCTGGGCATCATTGACTTGATCTTATTTAGTGATTTCACGTTGTGTCGAGTTGCCAAGACTAGTCTTGTGGGATTCTGATGAATCTGCATTATCATGGATCTGCAGAATCTATAGTTGATTTGAAAATGATTTTGAAATCGAATGTTAATTTGATATTGATCAATAGCCTTTTGTTTTTCGTGCTGCAGAGATTGATTGAAGTAAAACAATAGCAACATTTTACTGTAAGTTGAATTTGATGATATCAACGACGGATATATCGCTTGAGTACAATCTTGGAGTTGGAGTTTATATATCTCTTATTACTGCTACTTGATTTTGGCTGAGAAAATGAAGAAATTTTATGGAGGGGTTTTTGTTGTATCATTGTGTATGTTTTTGACGGTCTACAGATATGTTGACTTGAAAAATCCTGTTGAAAAGCCTTACATTGCTGCAGATTCTGTTGTTGTTACTTCTAATACCACTCTTCCTATAGAATGGTTGCGGATTACACTCCCTGACTTCATGAAAGAAGCGAAGAACACTCAAGAAGCTATATCTGGTGACGATATTGCTGTTGTCTCGAGTTTATTTGTTGAGAATAATGTGTCTAGAGAAGAGCGAGAGCCTTTGCTTACTTGGAACCGTTTAGAAAGTTTGGTTGATAATGCACAGAACTTAGTTAATGGAGTTGATGCTATTAAGGAAGCTGGTATTGTTTGGGAGAATCTTGTGTCAGCTGTTGAAGCTAAGAAACTAGTTGATGTAAATGAAGATCAAACGAGGAAAGGGAAAGAGGAGTTGTGTCCTCAGTTTCTTAGCAAAATGAATGCAACTGAAGCTGATGGAAGTAGTCTGAAGTTGAAAATTCCTTGTGGTCTGACTCAGGGTTCCTCCATCACAGTTATTGGCATCCCAGATGGTCTTGCTGGTAGCTTCCGGATTGATTTAACGGGACAACCACTTCCAGGGGAGCCTGATCCTCCCATTATTGTACATTATAATGTTAGGCTTCTTGGTGACAAGTCGACCGATGACCCTGTAATTGTTCAAAACAGCTGGAAGGCATCTCATGATTGGGGAGCTGAAGAACGTTGTCCAAACTTTGATCCTGATATGAATAAGAAAGGTGAATGCAAGTATAGTTTCACCAGCTTACATATATCTAGTCACTTGATCTTCCATGAATAAGCCTGTTGATATGATTATAATACACAGTGGATGACTTGGATGAATGCAACAAGATGGTTGGTAGAGAAATAAACCGAACTTCTTCAAGTAGCTTACAGTCCAACACTTCAAAGGGCATTCCTGTAGCCAGGGAAGCATCTAAACATGAAAGATACTTTCCTTTCAAGCAGGGTTTTTTATCGGTTGCTACATTTAGGGTGGGAACAGAAGGAATGCAGATGACAGTTGATGGGAAACATATAACCTCATTTGCTTTCCGCGATGTAATATCATCACTCTTTTATATTTCACTGCTTTTAGCAACTTTTTTCCATCAAATGTTTAGATTCTTATGTGGATTCTTCAACTTTCATTCATTTTTCAGACCTTGGAGCCATGGCTTGTTAATGAAGTACGGATTACAGGTGACTTTAGGTTGATATCCATTCTTGCCAGCGGTTTGCCCACATCAGAAGAATCAGAGCACGTTGTTGATCTAGAGGCACTAAAAGCACCTCCCCTTTCACCATTAAGGCCACTAGATCTTGTTATTGGTGTTTTCTCCACTGCAAACAATTTTAAAAGACGGATGGCTGTGAGAAGAACATGGATGCAATATGATGATGTAAGATCTGGCAGAGTTGCAGTACGCTTTTTTGTTGGCCTTGTAAGCTTTCTCCCTCTCTGAAAATATCTAGTGTATGCTGAAATTGCTTAATACTTAATCATGCTTTTCTTTGGAGTTGATAATGAAGCACAAAAGTCCTCTTGTCAACCTGGAACTCTGGAATGAGGCTCGGACTTACGGTGATGTTCAGCTAATGCCTTTTGTTGATTATTACAGTCTCATCAGTTGGAAAACACTAGCCATCTGCATCTTTGGGGTAATGATTTTCTTTTTCATGTCTCTTCCTAATCACAATTAAGTAGGCTTTAGCGTTTTGCCTCACTAACAACATATTTTAAACAGACAGGAGTTGACTCAGCAAAGTTCATCATGAAAACGGATGATGACGCCTTTGTTCGTGTAGATGAAGTACTACTTTCTTTATCATTAACCAACAACACTCGCGGGTTAATATATGGACTAATCAATTCTGATTCGCAACCAATTCGAAACCCTGATAGCAAGTGGTACATCAGTTATGAGGTACAACACAATCTAACATGGCCACGTAAGCAAATAGACTGATTTCTGATTCATTTAACGAAGTCTCTAACAGGAATGGCCAGAAGAGAAATACCCTCCATGGGCACACGGTCCAGGCTACATTGTGTCCCGGGACATAGCAGAATCAGTTGATAAGCTTTTCAAAGAAGGAAACCTAAAGGTACTACTACTCTCTGTTAACTCCATATAATCACATTTCCGGATTCACATAGTGATAATTCTGAAATTTGTATATAGATGTTTAAGCTAGAAGATGTAGCAATGGGGATATGGATATCTGAGCTTACAAAACATGGCCTCGAACCTCATTATGAAAATGATGGAAGGATCATTAGTGATGGATGCAAAGACGGTTATGTGGTTGCTCATTACCAAAGCCCTGCAGAAATGACTTGTCTCTGGCGTAGATACCAAGAAACAAAACGCTCTTTTTGCTGCCGCGAATGGTAAAACGCAAAAGCACATTCTTCAACCTTACTTTTTAGGTTTCACGTGTGCATCCACAGGTACATAAGAGAAAAAGAGGTCCTTTTAATATATTGATTCTTTAGTCATACTTGATGTTCTTTGTTTGTTGTACAAGTAGATCAGAGATTTGCTGTTTTAGATTAGGTTTTGTATGTATATTACTTGTTTCACTAAGATGTACTAAATTTTCCAACTGTTATTTTTTAATTCGATGGATGTATGGATATCAATTTTTTAGATTACAATTTTTTTGTTTTTCCAAG
This sequence comes from Lepidium aucheri, assembly GCA_900406435.1. NCBI lineage: Eukaryota > Viridiplantae > Streptophyta > Magnoliopsida > Brassicales > Brassicaceae > Lepidium > Lepidium aucheri. Next base: position 3,634 of record OVBA01006704.1, read on the forward strand.
CAACAAAAACAATTTTCAATCGAGGCCTTAGACTGGCCTTAGATTTTAGAGTTAGTAGAATTTGAAATCACAGCTAACAAGCAAGTATTTTTTTTTTCTAACAATTGGATTGATAAAATCTGATCCATAGTCTCTAAAATCATTTTCTTAAGTTATCATAATATAGCAGGTAGGAATCATCATAGTACTAAATCATTAGCTGGATCATCCTAACCACGAGACTACGAGACTGAGAATAACTCGGCAACAATCAAATTAATTAGTTTGAAAAATTACTACTAACACTAATCACATGTTTTTTTTTGTTGGCAAGGAGATTTATTTATACAATTTTATGTATAAAAATACAATTTGATTAAACGTTTGTTGGGACATTCTCTTCGTCGTTATCAATGTTCAATTCTGATCATCAAAAACCTAGAATCATCCACCCTCGACAGTCGGCAGATTTCCAGTGAAATTCAAACCCGACCCATTGAAATTCGCACGATTCCGGGTCAACCCGATTACTAAAGATCCAATATTCTCCAAACTTCGTAAAGATTCTGGGTTTTTCTGTTTCATGAGTCAATCGATCCCTATTCCAGCTTCTTCTTCTCCGGCGACAGATGCGATGGACGTTTCGCCGCTTCTGGGACGTAACAGACGTAACCGCCCACGCTCCTCTCAGCCACTTCGAGGCGCAGCGTCAAGACTTATCCGTCGCGCTAGTAACCGTAGGATGATGCTTCGTGAGCCCTCCGTACGAGTCCGTGAGGTAGCAGCTGAGCAGCTTGAGGAGCGTCAGAGTGAATGGGCTTACTCGAAACCAATTATTGTTCTCGATATACTATGGAATTTCATCTTCGTGATTGTGTCAATCGCAATTCTAGGATTTAGCTCTGAAGAAAACCCTAATGTTCCTCTGAGGTTGTGGATACTTGGTTATAATGCCCAGTGTTTGTTTCATGTCGGATGTGTAATTGCGGAATATAAACGACGTCGAGAAGCTAATTCTCAACGAGAAGTATTTTCCTCGAGTCATGGATCTCTCAGCGGAAGCGATGATGAATATGATAGTTTTGGCATCGACGAAGCTGATGATGACCATGGAACTAGGTCAAATTCCTATCCCCTTTTACTTCTATGTCTCTGTAACTTCAATTTCGCACTTTACGTTGCCTTTTCGTATACACACAAACTTTTATTTGATTGATTCTTCAGTTAAGTGATAAACTCTTACTTCCTTAGATTCAGACCCATGTTAGGTTGAAGGATTCTTTAGGATTGTATACAAATCTTAGAAATCCTCATGTGTTTTGTTATTGCAGTATCACCAAACACTTAGAATCTGCGAATACGATGTTCTCTTTTGTCTGGTGGATCATCGGGTTTTACTGGGTCACAGCTGATACCGAGGGGCTAGCTAAATCATCGCCACAACTCTACTGGTTTGTCCTTAACTGTTGTTGATTGTTGTGCTTTTATCTTCTGAAGATTAGTTCTTTAGTGAAAACTCTGTTTCATGTGTTTTACAGGCTCTGTGTTGCATTCCTTGCCTTTGATGTTATCTTTGTTGTAATATGCGTTGCGGTTGCTAGTCTTATTGGTGTTGCTGTTTGTTGCTGTTTACCTTGCATCATCGCTATCTTGTACGCATTATCAGATCAGGTAATGAAACACCATATATGAGGATGAAGACAATTGAAATCCCATGTTTCTTGATGCATCCTAACAATGATTTCTAATCTCTGTTTTGGTTTCGATATTATTCTTATTGCAGGAAGGTGCACCAAATGAAGAGATAGAAAGACTTTCGAAATTCAAGTTCCATACTATCAAGACTTCTGAGAAAGTGAACGGTGAATCAGGGGAGACTGAGGGAGGGACAATGACTGAATTAGGTGTGGATTCTCAAACCAAACGCATGATATCTAGTGAAGATGCCGTAAGTAACCAAATTCAAATCCTGCCTTTTTCCCATTGAGTTTGGAGGATAAACACAGTGAAATGATTTGAGCAATATGATTTGCAGGAATGCAGCATTTGTCTATGTGCTTATGAGGATGGAGTAGAACTTAGAGAACTTCCTTGTAAACACCATTTCCACAGTTTATGTGTAGACAAATGGTTAAGGATCAACGCAACTTGCCCTCTCTGCAAATTCAATATCCTCAAAAATGGTGAATCTAGTGGCAGTGAACAAGTGTGAGGAGGAGGAAAAAAGATTTTGGGAATGTGATGAGCTCATCAACATCGTTACCTTAAGTCCCATTTATTGTTTTGAGGAGAAAATATAGTTATTATTGTAAATGCAATAAGTATATAGTTGAGAGACTTATGTATGAAGAGAAAAATAACAAAAATAAATATGTTGTGACAAATGTAGATGTAATGGAATTTTATTTTTATTAAGAGTATATACTCATAAGAGCAAAGCTTATCACGGCTCTTTCTCTTTTTGTCATTTTTAAGGAATTCATAGAGATCTTGCTTATATTTATAAGATCACAACTTAACGAAAAAAATTAAAAAAGAAACTCATAAAACAAGAGCTTTATCATGGCTATTTTCCCATTCTTAAGAGTAATAAATAAAAACAGATAGGAAATTATGTCAGTCAAAAACCTATTTTAATATTTAAATGTAATACTACATTTTAAAATAAATCCTTACTACTGTAATTGTAGATAAACTTTAAAAGATATATTTGTTTGTTTCTTTAAATATAGTTCCTTATATATACTTTCAAATACAGTATCTTTATATATATATATATATTCTATTTTGTCGAAATATTTAATGGTTTTAGGTCAAAACGTTATATAAGTTCAATATAATTTTTTTAAATTTCATATGATGTTCACTAAGAAAACAACAATAAATATAGCAAATGTCTATCAAACAACATAAACATAATATACGTACTAAGTACATGAAATATTTTAAAGAAGGAAATCTTGTTATATGTGACATCACACTCAAAAAAATTTATATCACATTTTAAAAGTGATAATGCTGATTAGAAACGATATAATAATTATTATCACTATATATATTTTGATATTAATATTTGATGAGAAGAAATGAAGGTTGCTGTATACATCAATTACTATATATAAATAAATTCATATAGAAAACAATAAACTTACATTTATTTTAACTTATTCGTTTTTATTTTAATTTTATTTTAATTTAATATGCTTTGGAATAAAATATAATTATGTCTTAAATTTTTTTGATAATCCAAAAATCAGATAAGAAAACTTTTTTTTTTTAATTTTGATAATTTATTATCTAATATTTAGATTATTTAAGAATTTAAGAAATAATTATACTTCATTCAAAATACCCCATTTTATCCATTTTTTTTGTCAACTAGCCTAGTGGATTTTTAATTTTCTTCCTTATACTGCATGTAGGGTTTCGATCCCTAATGCCTTGAGAATTTGTAAAGTGACAACACAATTGGACCACGTGTCATCGACCCCCATTTTATCCATTTATTATTAGTATTATGCATGTTATGTATTAGCTCTGGGCGTAATAACCGGAACTGAAATACTGTACTGAACCGAACCGAAAAAAAAACTGAACCGAACCGAAACCGACAAAATAACCGAATGGTTCCAAAATTTGAGAACCAAAAAAACCAAAACCGAATGGATACCAAAATAAATTTTAATAAGTACCTATTGGTTCTATTTTTTGAGAATTGAAACCGAACCAAAACCAAACCGAAATGTAATAAGTACCTATTGATTCCAATTTTTCGAAAACCGAAAGAACCGAGAACCAAAAAAACCGAACCGAACCGAACCGAATAACCATATTCCCAGAGCAACTATGTATAGAATACTGCAGTTATTTAAAAGATTTAATAAAATACATAAATAATTAAATAATTGTTTACATTTTCTCGGTAGATTCTGAAGCGTTGATATAATCTATTAACGTCATAATACGCGTATTGAGTAATCGATGTGATTGATCTCAGACTCATTTCTCTTCTCATCATCGTTATCATCAATTATCAATTCATAAGAAACTCAATGTCAAACGCTAATTCCAATATCGACGGAGAGAATCAGATGTTTAAGATCCGAAGACTTGAGATTTCCGATAAGAATAAAGGATACATCGAGCTTTTAGGTCAACTCACTGTCACTGGATCTGTCACCGACGAGGAATTCGATCAGCGATTCCAAGAGATCAGTTCTTACGGAGACGACCATGTGATCTGCGTGATCGAAGATGAGGCGTCGAGGAGAATAGCGGCGACGGGAAGCGTGATGATAGAGAAGAAGTTTCTGAGGAATTGCGGGAAAGTTGGGCACATTGAAGACATTGTTGTGGATTCAAAGTATCGTGGGAAACAGTTGGGGAAGAAAATGGTGGAGTTTCTCATTGATCATTGCAAATTCATGGGTTGCTACAAGGTGATTCTTGATTGTAGTGTTGATAAACAAGTGTTCTACGAGAAATGTGGATTGACCAATAAAGGAATTCAGATGTCTAAGTACTTTGATTGAATTCAGAATGTTAGTTCTTATTATTCTTCGATCAGTTGGAAAGTGAGGAAATTTCACCAAATGTAGTCTTTATTTTTTCCTTAGGAGTATCAGAATGAAGGAACAATGCCATATCCTTGTGTGGTACATTGGCATTGTGTTGACTCTTGGTCCTCAGCTTTGATTTCTCTTCTCTTGGCAAACCGGCCATTGATCCGTGGTCTTCTCTCTGCATATGCCTTCCTTGAAGCATACCTTATTGTCTTCTCGAATTTCCTTGTCTTCCTTTTCTCTTTGTATCTCAGGACCCTGGCTTCTCTGTCGAATGGACTGAGTTGAGTTGTCATCTGATTTGGAGGGTCATGTAGTTGATCTGGTATCCCTTTGTGTGTTCTTTGGTGTGAAGCTCTTGTGTCACGTGCTGTTGACTCCGGCACAACGGCAGTTTCCATGGATGAAATGAGTGCCTAATGACAGAAACAAAGACATTCTCAATCTCCTTGTTAAGAGGACTAAGGAGGGTTGATGCACAAGGACTCATAATTTTTATTATACTCTTGGTGAATTTTGATAAACTAAGAAAGATCATTTGTTGGCAGTTAATTCGTGCATTTATGCGTTCTATGAAAGAATGCAGCTGAATTGAAGGGTAACATACGAAAGCCTTAATTACGGTATGGTTTAAGGAATCGTTGTGGCTGTGGTGACTTACAGAGGAACCATATGTGATATCAGATTGAAATTTCTGTTGGTTGTGGCGCAAGTGGCCACTTGAGTCTTCAAATTGAAGTGGAACAACTCTATCTCCCCCGTAGCTTATCTGTGGTACGCTGCAGTCTTGTTGCTGTTGATTGTATTGACCTGTGAAATTTTTGTAGTCCATGCTCGAGTTGTAATCCTCAACGTCTAGATAATCATCACTCAACAATAACCCATTACTCTGGTTATTGTTACTGTGATTGCCACTAATTTTGTCTGAGTTAGGGAACAACCAATAAGCCACCTCCCTGGCGTCTTCATCACCTTTTTCACCGGACTCTTGATGATCAGTTACCAATTTGTTTTCTTGATTGGTCTTTGTTGTCTCGCTATTGTGGTGAGTGGCCTTGGATTTGTAGGAGTTTCCAGAGATTGGCAGAACTGGAACTCGCTGATGGCGTCTAGCAAGTGGGTTTGCAGAATGAACCTCTGAATCACAGGCTGTGCAGAGTGATGCATCATCTGCCTCGCACAAAAAAGCAGCCGGTTCACGCTCACAAGACTCGCAGACCCGAACCCGTTTATGGCGGGAAGCAACACGATTGGCAGAGTGAACTTGAACATCACAGCTCGTGCACAAGTAGGCAGAGTCAGCATAGCAGTAAACGGTGCAGGTGGTTGACTGGCATGTGTCACAGGCTCGTGCCCTGTTGTTTTCTGCACTACAAAAGCCGTTACTCTCTTGTTTCAACATAATAATAACTCAGATGTAGTAAGTTTGCTGGTGTGGTGTGGGAGTTTGCTCTTGTCTTATATCTGTTGCGAGAGTAAGCAGAAGAGAGATCGAATCCTGAGTGCCTACACGTGGCACTGTTAAAGTGTAAAGAATCCTGTTATGGATCATCTTGCGGCTGGCTGAGCTTTTGGGATGGCTTATCTTTGTAAAGTGTAAAGTTAAAGTGTAAAGTGTAAAGTGTAAAGTGTAAAGTGTAAAGTGTAAAGTTGCTTTGGTGCCATACAAATATTCTCTAGAGGAAGTGGTCCTGAAAGCCAAATGGTTGCAGACACATTGTTACTATTTTCATATGGCTTCACACAAAGTTTACTTAGTTGAATATTCATCTTGATACCTTCTGATAACTGTGCAGGTATATCTTCAAGTAAGGTCATGTCTCATCAGAGCCATTAACTGCTAAGAGTTTACAACCTATCTAAGGGTATCTACTAATAAGCCTCGAGTCAAAATAATAGGACTTAATCTGATCCAGAAGTTGAAAGGCGTTTGGGACTCCATACATGTCTTTATGATTTACACAGAGATTTGCACTTGTTCACCATCAAAGCAACAATACAGGACTCATGACTCATGAGTGTGGAAGCTACAGAATATGATACTGTCTAGGCTCGACAACTAGCTTCATTGATGCTTTTAGGTTTAGTGGATGTATACTACACATTTTGTGGTCCAAAAACAAGGAGATTTTAGGAAACACTTGTGGCCAAAATTCATGTGGCTGCCAAAAGTGAGTTTATTTGTATAAAAGGTTGGTCCTAGGATACACTTTTCGCATCTTTCCCTCTTTCATTTCTTCTTACACCACACTTCTCTTTCTAATAAGGAAATATTTTATACTTTGAAAAGCTTTTATTTTCATGGTAATTGGTACATAACTTTTAAGGTCTTGTTATTCGATGTGGATACTAACACTCACTCAGTTTATGGCTAAAACGAATTTTTTGATTGGTACAGGAATTCATTAGCTTAACCATGTAAGTGAGAAGCTACCTTCCAGGTACATAATCATTGATATATTCTGCTACTACTTGTTTGTGAGTGATATACTGCTATGGGACTTGGGTATTATAATCTTGTTATCAGAGAGAGCCGCGTATGAAATAGCAGATTTAGTACCGTAGCCAAAACAAGAACAAGACTATGCTTGAATGTAGTAAAATCAAACCTAGTAGCACTTTTCACTCATTGTTTTCGGTTGGTTACTATCTGACTTTCACTTATCTGAGTACGTTACAAACTAGAAGTAATATACAAGCATGCAATCTAGTTTTGTCATAGGAGCATCAGAATGAAGGAACAACTCCATATCACTGGACTGAGCATCTTTGTTGGAGGATCAGGTAGTTGGTCTGTTACCGCTTTGGGCGATCTTGGGTGTGATACAGTTGTGTCACTCGTTGTTGACTCTGGCACAACTCCAAGGTCCACTGATGAAAATTGTACCTAATGAAAGAAACAAAAGACATTCGTAGTAAGTGGTAAATATATTAGTGTGTATGATGAAAGAAACAGCATGCTGGTCATTGTAAAGAATTTAAAACTTACCATATGACTTAGAGAAGCATTGGAACTTCGATGTGCTCCCGAGGAGCCATAGGTGAAACCAAACTGAAAGTTGTGTTGTTCGCTGTCAACTTGACCCTTTGATTCTTCAAGTTGAAGTGGAACAACTCCGTCTCCCCCATAGCTCCGCTGAGGTACGGTGCAGTCTTGTTGACACCAAGTGGATTGGTCACTAAATTGCTTATCCATACTAGAACTCTAATCAACAAGGTCCAGGTACTCATCACCAATGGAGAACTTATTCTTCTGAATATTGTTGTTGTTGTTGTTTTTGTTACCACTACTTTTCTCTGTATTAGTCAACAATCATGAAGCTGCTTCTGCTTCATCTTCATCCTCTTCTTGTTGACCTACCATCAGTTCGTTCTTGGGATCAGTCACTGTTGTATCACTTGAATGGTAACAGTAAGAGTTTTCAGAAATAGGCAGAATAGGAACACGTTGATGGCGTCTAGCAAGTGGGTTTGCGGAATGAATCTCTGAATCACAGGTTGTGCATAGAGATGCAGCATCTGCCTTGCAAAAAGGTGGCCGGGGCTCGCTCACATGATTCACAAACTCGAACACGTTCATGGCGAGAAGCAACACGATTGGCAGCATGAACTTGATCATCACAGCTGGTACATAAGTAAGCAGAATCAGCCCGGCAGAACAAGGTGCAGGCAGCAGAACGGCATGTATCACAGGCTCGTGCCCAATTACTCTCTTCTTTCAACATATCAAACCAGTTTTAGTAGTTCGACATTGTATGCTTTAAGGCAGGGACTAAGAAGGCTAATATCAGTTGTAGAATGGAAGGATAGAATCCAAAAAGTTGTTTGATCATCTTGTGGCTGGCTGAGTTTTTGAGAAGGGTTTGGGGGTCCAGTTCACAGATGCTTAAATCTTGGGTTTTGGAATCATCAGGACAAAGTGAAAAACTTAATTAAGTCAAGTTACACCAATACTGGTTACTACTACTACTACTAAAGACTAGGAACAACATGAGCCACAAGTTCATGCAAATGGTGGGGTCTAAAGATGAATAAGGTTAGTTAAATTACCATCAACTATGGCCTGTTTATACAAATCCAATTTCCATATGATCATCATCATATTCACAGAAAGAAAACATGCATAGGTCCATGAATGTTGTCACATCTCTATCACCATTTTGAGAATAAGATAAAACTCAATATATCATTTTTTTATTGTTTTAAACCAAGAGATAATTGACCCATTTGGTTTGTTTCTAATTTAGTTTGGCATGTAGGTAGTTCAATTCCTGCCTAGTTCCAGTTAGATAACTTAGATTAGGGATCGGGCCATTGTCGATTCAAAGGTTATTTGTTGAAAAAAAAACAACCAAACTCAATTAGTTTTGGTAACTAAATTCGATTTATCGGTTTTTTAATTTATTTTCCCTAAATCAAATTTTATTTTATCATTTTCTCCCTAATCAAACTTTAGTTTCATTAATCATTGTTACTAAACTGTTAATCGTGTTTAATTTTATCCAATAGAAACAAAAATACTACTATGATTTGGATAAAATAAAATATAAATTAACCTCAAAATCTAAATAAATAGAATTGTATCCGTTGATTTGAAAGCCCAGCACAGTGGCCCAGTGTTGGACATTAATGGGCCGAATACTGGGCCACTATGTAATGACTAAAGACAGAAATGGCAAATGTGAAATTGACGTCATTGTTGAGATCATTAGAGCATGTACATTCGTCAACTTCTAGTGGGTTCACCAAAAAAATATATATATTAAAAAATTCAAAAAAAAGAAATTAAAAACTAAAATCAACCAGGACGAATTCAGATCTTAAAAACTCTTCCGCAAGAACTTTGAAATTGTGGCGAACCTGGATTGATCGATTTTAATTTTTAATTATTTATCTTTTTTGAATTTTTTAATATTATATTTTTTGTTGAACCCTACTAAAAATTCACCAATGTACATGGTCTTATAACTTTGTCATTAGGATTAGATTTGTAATAAAGACTATTTTATATGTGAGACGAAAACGAAGACTCAAGCCCAATGCGGCGCCCACTAACTTTTACCAAGTTGACAAAAATTATACTAAGGAAATTGAGATACATACTTATACAAATCTTTGTGAACGTTAATTTTAAAATATAAGCACACAAAAAAAATTTAATATCATTAATTTTTTACTTAGTAGCATGTGGTAAATTTACACATTTATATGACTAGAGATCAAATTCCGCTATCTATATTACATAGAAACGCAATCTCATCTGAAACAACGGACGGTCAATATTAAATTAGTGAGTAAGACAAAAACACGTGACGCGAGAAGAATGCGGCACACTTTATGCCGTGGAACCAATCAAGACTTAGTCAGCTTTTGTTGTCTTTATTTATTATTTATTTATTTATTTTTCCAGTAGTCATTTCATCTTTGTTGATGATTTTGGTAACAAAGCATGATCTATTTGGCTTAGGGAACATAGATACTTTGATTAGTGTCTCCACTTTTCTTTTAAACTTGGTGAAATTTCTTTTGCTTTATACCTTTGTCAAAACAGGATTTCTAGTTTTTTTGTCCATTCTCAAATTAAGATTTCAATTTCTTTCTATCAATAAAAAGTTTGACTATAACTAGTTTATAATTCAAACTCTAAATTTTAAATTTCTATATAAGTCAAACTTTCTTTAATTTAAATGATTTAGCTAACAAATCTAGCATCTAGGATTTGAATTCTCTTTTGTTACAAGTGAAATTGTTTTTTAAAAAGTTTTATACTGTTGAAAAAAATCTTAAATTATATTATTTTAAATAACATAATCATCTAGAATCAAATTTTGGTTAAAAAACATTCATCTTATATATTAAAGCGGAAAACACTTTCATTTAAACCATGTTATAAACTTTAAGATAAAAACTAACATATGGTTCATAGCAACCCTTAAAAATAGGATCAAGATAGTTTTGTTACAGATTTTTAAATAAAAAAATTTAAATTTAATAGAAAAATTCTAAAAAGCTAAAATTTAATAAAAAAATATTTCGGTTACAAATTCGGTTAATGATTTAATTCTGGTTTGGTTTTGGATTAGATTTTTTGGCATAGATTTATGGTGCATTATTGTATATTATCGGATTCGGTTCATCTAATTCACTATTTTTATTATTTTGGTTTTAGGACATACTCGAATATTTTATTTTCCACATATAATTTGGTACATTATACATCGAATTCAAGTTCATATATATTTATTTACAAATTCAAAATTCAGAAAAAAAATAATTAAAAAAATTCTAAAAATTGGTTCTTAATTTGTTTTATATCGGATTTGTGTTCAATTTTTATTTTTGGATATATAGGCTTATGACCTATGATGTGTTTGTGTTCAATTTTTATTTCTGGATATATAGGCTTATGACCTATGATGTATTTTGTAGGGTTTGAGTCGGATTAAATTATTTTAATTCAAGTTGATTCTTGTTCGAGTTTTGGGTTAATATAAAAACATTTCAAAAACAATATTCAAAATATCAATTTAAGAACTAAATAAACATGAGTTAAAAAAAAATCAAATTGCATGTTATATCGTCGGTTGAATCCTAGTATAACATTAATTTTAGAATCGAAACTACTATTTTCTTTATTTTCCTTTTTTGGCATGTAAATTCAAATTTGTCACAAAACGTTATAAGGAATATTATCCATTATTAAACAAAAAATTAAAATCATCCATTTGCACTAATTTAAAAGAGTTGAATATTATAAATTATCCAGGGAATGACAAATCATTCCCAATAACAATTAAAAAATGACTGTTAAACATTTTTAAAATGTCACTAGTAATTAACTATAATAGATTTTGACATATTATTATTTAATTTTTTTTTATAAATTATATCAACCAAGTAACTTAACACTACATTTCTTAGTTTCTCAATAGAACAAGCACGAAGAACATAATTTTGATTATCATCGAACAATTTTGACTTTTTTTATTTTCAAATCAAATTTTGTTTCCTGAGTATAAAAAAAATTAGTCACACATCTTTGTTTCTCAATTCTCCAAATAGGGAAAATTCATGAAACAAAAACGAAGAATAATCTATGTATCAAAAAAAAAAAAATTAAGATGGTCGTTGTTGATACACACACCAAATCGGAACTCCAGTAACAATCCGATGACCAAATCCATCAATCGACGGTGATTCTGATCTCGGTCTCCATAAACCAGTCTCCGTCGCTTGTGAAGAACAACCACCGTAATCTCTAATCGCCGTCGTCGTCGTTGTTGTTGTAGTGGTGGTGATTGAATCAGATTTAACCAAAATCGAAACATTAACAATCCCACACTTATCACCAAACTCATCTCTTAATCTATAACTCAAAAAATTCAAATGACCTTCAGGTGAATATTTTCCCATAAAATCCATTTTAGGGATTTTAGCTTCACCGAGTTTCTTGTTACGCCCACAACCTGTTCGATAAAATACCTCAATGAGTATAAACTGTACAGTTTCATTGATTGGTATCTCCGAATTAAAATTCCAAGTTGGATTGCTTCCTTTAGATTCGTCAAGATTAGATGTTCGTGATTTCTCATTGATCCTTACGACGCAGAAAGTCTTTCTCTTTATCAATCTACGATTTAGCTTTAACCCTTCTGCAGATCTTACGTCGATCTTCAATGTTTTTGTCATTGGTTTGTAATGATATGATAATCGAATTGAATTGATGTATGAAAATCATAAAATGGGTAAGTGTTTATATATATGTATGTATTGGTGTAATCATCAACAAAGAAAGATGAATATAGATAACAACGTGTCCACCTTTATATTACGAAGCTGACAGGCAAGTGAGGAAGAAGACTCCACGAGTTTTCCTTCCTTTTTCGCTTTATTTTTAGCATTATAAATATGTCGAATTAACCGAGGCATATTATTCGGGATCCAAGATTCGATACGTTATCCGTCCCGGTCCAACACGAAATTTCGGATATCCGGACTACACGGATCCGGATCTGGGTAATAAAACTCGCGGATCCGAGAGTACGGATTCAGATCCGGGTAATAAGTTTTTTTCCCCGGATATCTAGATCTAACTCGAATTTAAATATTTAGTGTATTTTTTTATAATATTCATTACTTCTATTAA
>OVBA01006705.1:0-16315 GCA_900406435.1 Lepidium aucheri
TTCTTTTCTTTTCAGTTTTTTTTTTTCATTTTCAGTTTTTTTTTTGAATGGTACAAATGTAAATAAATAGATAACTGATTTTTTGTGATTTTTCCCATGCCTTTTTTTTTGTCCAACTTTTTGAAGAGTATTTAAGTAGTTATGGTATTTTTGTAGAGTATTTGAGTAATTTATTCTATTTATTTTTAGTCTGGTGTATTGGACAAGCTTTAAAATTTTTTAGGCAGAGTCATCATCAAAAGCCTCAGTTCTTGACTCCTTGTCAGAAGCAACAATTTGACCGGAATCTTCAAATGAAACATGTAGACTGCTTATGCTGATTAACTTCCTAGCTATGTTCTGCCTCAACACAGGATGTTAACCTATGTCTCAAACACCAGGCAAACCCAAGATCTTCATGAAGTTGGTGGCATAGCTATGTAACATAAGAGAATCAACTATCACTCATGATCTGCATTTGTAAGTATAATTTGGGTAGATTACGAAGAGATCTCTGGTTCAAAAGAGGTTCACTGAAGCATAGAAGAATTGAACTCTTTACGAGCATGTATTATATTTATCAATTATCATATGATGTAATAACATACAATGATATACAATAGACCCTTTAGTTACATTTCTAATACAAGAAACGAGAAATGTACAAGACCCTGCGGAGAAGAAATCATCTTCACATTGATTTCATGAACCTGTTGATTGATGAGAAAATTCCAACAGCTTGGTTAAATAAAGATGGCCCTTCATCTGATTTCTCTTCTACGGTCCCATATATTATCTGCGAGATGAAAACATTTTAGTTCTAAAATTGCAGCAAAATAGGTTATGTAACTAAAATTGGCATCCAATTCTTTACATGATGCAAGAAGTTTACAACCCTAAAAACATAGGAATCAGATGCAGTGCATTTACCTCAAGATCCTCAGCATCAGGACGACTGATGAGTTCTTTGGCGAGTAAATACCGGCCTGGTCTGTCTTTATCATCATAGAAGACTTTCCATACACTAGAAAGTAAAGCAGGATTAAAATGATCAGTTTGGTAATCGCCAAAACATCAACTACAACATGAACTTAATCAAGTCTTGGTCTTACCCAGGATAACATCTGAAAACAGCACCAGCAGCCAGAGGTCTCATGGAGTAAACTGTAGTAAAAGAACTACAAGAGCCAAAATGGAAGAATTAATCAGGTCTTCATGTTATGTAAATAACTTTGTCAAGCCTCAATAAGAATTTTGCCTGTTACCGTAGGAAGTAACGCCTTAGTTTTCTCACGTTAAACCCAACCCCAACTTCTTCGCTTATCAGACGAGGGTTCCACATAATGAGAGGTCTTGGCTTGAAAGAACGCAAAGAAATGTCATCTTGATGTTAGAACAAGTGGTTCTTGTTAAAGTCAAAACTAAGATATGACAGATTTAGTTACCGGGTCATCAGCAAGCCCATTTGCAATTTTCTCAACATACTCCAGCATTTGGTAATCAGGAACGACCATCACAACTATCTCATCTTCCTTCTCCACTGGTTTCCGGTCACTTAAGCTGAATCACAAGAAGGATCATAACTGCATATTCCCAGCACAGACCTTTAGTTATTAAGCTCTCAAGATGAAGCAAACTTACCTAGCAAATCCAAAAGCTGCATCCTTCCATCGATATTTTAGCAATGCAGCAGCTCCAGCATCTGGAAATACGGCTTTAACTCTCTGTCAACAACATTTCCAAGAAGTACGAGTTATTGACTAACTTCGATCAAATGGTTTCAGATAAAGAGGTTTTAAAAACTTGTCTAGCTCACCTCACAACCTGTTTCTTCAATGAGCGTCTCCAAGAAAACCCGTGAAAGATCCCAAAGTTCAGCTTGTGCACCTTCATCATCTAAGAACTGCAGCTGAGGAATTAAGAGTTCCACCTGCAAGGTTTCAGAGTCAGAATCTAGGAGAATGATACTGAATGATGATTCCTATTCTCTTTGTCTATTTCAACAAAGATTACAGATGTATTTAATAGCCCTTACGATAGCTCTATTTCCTCCCGAGTTCACAAACGAGGCACTTGCTTCACCTGATTGCCTTACTGCTCCCACCAAATCAGAAGGCAAACAACTGAAAAAAATTTGCAACAAAACCTGTGAATAACATTCTCTCAAAAGCTACAGAGGTAAAGACCTACATGGGTTTCTTATTCATATACACTTGCAAAAAGACACCTTTCTTAACAATATGTTCCCTTATAACTCCAATAGTTACACACAAGTGTTAAGAAAACCAAGGAAATTAATAAACTTCGAATCAAACTCGACAGTTTTCCTTCATCACAAAAGTAGAAGACAACTCAATTCCCAGAAGAGAAAGTGTAATCGAGAAAAGCAAACAAAGTGGAAAATTACTGAACTCGTCGCCTTCTTCTTCTGATTGTTCTTGAGGTTCTTCTAACGGTAGTTCCTGTGAAGCAGATGAAGTAGAAGCTGATGTGTTCTGTTCAAGAGGATATTCGCCCTGAAACTTCTCGAATTTGACACACGTTCTTAGTCTCGAATTGGGAGAATGAGAAAAACCACAAGAGTGAGAACGCGGGAAAAAATGAGAGGTGGAGAGCGAACAACAACGGAGATAGCCATGGAAACAGCTTGGTGCTAAAGAATAAGCCATGGCAAGCCTTTGGCAAATCCTTAGAAACCTGATATCGAAATTGAAGTAGATTTGTTCATAAAGTTGGAAGACAGGGGCGTTTAACTCACATTAGAATATTTGGGATTCTTTTATAAATAAATTATAAATTCAGGGTTTTTTTAAATAAATTAAATTTTTTATCCTTTTTTTCTCTATTGATACGCTCGAAGGTGAACCAGAGGTTTGAAACTTCAAAAAAGGCTTAAGATCCGGTTTGGGTAACCCGGAGACACGAATCCGGATCCGGATTCGGACGCTCCTCATATGGTAATAATATATAGACGTTACAAAGCTACTTTCATCCAACGGCTCTTATTCATCTTAAATTCAAATTCCTCGTCTTACCTATACTCGTTCGCAATCTCTCTCTCTGTCTCTTTCTTTTGCTTCAGAAATTTGGGTTTCCTTCTCTCTCGCTCTCTTGCTTCAGATTTTTGGTTCTACTTCTCTCTCGATCTATCGCTCTCTTGCTTCAGAAATTTGGGTTTATTTCTCTCTCGCTCTATCGCTCTCTTGCTTCAGAATTTAGATCCTCGTTCTTTGGGTTTCTTTAGCACACATCGGAAATGGAAGAAGGTATTATACTCGTTTTTGTCTTCGCACTTTTTGTTCTCTGCTTACAGCTTTCATGATTTCTTGATCGATCTATGTTTTTGATTCGATTTTTTCTTGATGAGAAATAAACGTTTCGCTGATTACTGCTGTTTCTAGCAGATCAACATCTTGAAAGTGGTGTCGATGTTGTTTCATCGTGTGAATCGAAGGATTTCACAATAGATAGTCACCATTCCGACGCTGGTAAGAGTTTTACTTGTTTTCTTTTCGTCGTAAATTTGCGAAACTGAGTATTTTTTAGATTGTTTAATCGTTCTGCGTTGGTAGTAGTCTTTGATTGTAGAGTGACTGTAGATATCTCAATACTTGATTCTGAGATTCTTTCGTTGTTTTTGACATTCTTCAGTGTGGTGAGGATCCTAGTAGTTCATAGCATTTTGTATGTGTTTCAGAAAGATTGATTCTCCTTCAATTTTCGAACAATTTGGTGTTGGGTCCTTTACTCATTCCCTTAATCTGAAACTCGATCTGAAAGTAGAATGGAAGTGATTCTGTGTCTTCTTACTGCCTTTAGTAGACTATTTATATGTGTCTTTCGTTTTGCTTGCTTATGCATTACTGATTTTGCTGAAATAGTGGAAGAAAGTGCGGATTCTACGACAAGTGGAAACCCAGAAATATCTCCCACCAGTGGACCAACACTTCCAATTTTACAGAAAATCATTTATTTGAGTAACAAAATTAAGGTAATACTTCCTTTTTCCTCTTCTAGATTTACACAATTACAACTGTTCATGTCTGAATTGCAGCAGTAAGGATTTGCTTTGACTTATTCCTGCGGCTGGTGTTTTGATGCCCTTTTCCACTTCATTTCATAGGTCTTGAAGGATGAACATGCTTTGGTATCAAAAGAGATCAAGAATTGTTCTTTTGTTGAACCGGAAATGTCAAGGGCTATCCAGCTTCTGAGTCAGTACCTTTTTTATAATAAAAACACTTGTTTGCTTTGAATGTAACTGATATGCGTCAACGTGTTGACTGGCAGCTACTGAGCTTGGAACTCTCAAAAAGCAGTACTTAGAAGAGTCATCAGAGAGGAAAAGATTATATAATGAAGTAATCGAGCTCAAGGGAAATATCAGGGTCTTTTGCAGATGCAGACCTCTCAACCAAGCTGAAATAGCAAATGGATGTGCTTCTGTAGCTGAGTTTGATCCAACACAGGAATACGAGCTTCAAATACTTTCATCTGATTCCTCCAAGAAGCATTTTAAGTTCAACCATGTCTTTAAGCCTGAAGATGATCAAGGTAAAAAAATTGAGGCCTTTACCTTTGTAACTTTATTTGGTTAAACCCTTGCTTGATATTTATACACTTCACTATTGAGTCTTCTGATCTGACCTGTACCCTCATTTGCAGAGACTGTTTTTGCACAGACGAAACCTATAGTTACTTCGGTGCTAGATGGCTACAACGTATGCATATTTGCATATGGCCAAACTGGAACTGGCAAGACTTTTACCATGGAAGGAACACCGGAGAATAGAGGAGTGAATTATAGGACTTTAGAAGAACTATTTCGCTGTACAGAAAGCAAGAATCGTCTAATGAAGTTTGAGCTATCTGTTAGCATGTTGGAGGTTTACAATGAGAAGATAAGGGACCTCTTGATAGATAACTCAAACCAGCCCCATAAAAAGTAGGTCATCTATTATGCTGTTTAGTAGTAATATATAAAACCTAACAGTTTATTTTCTTGTTAAAAAATCAAATTAACAATAATATGTACTGTTTGATGAAGGTTGGAGGTTAAGCAATCAGCAGAAGGGACACAGGAAGTCCCAGGATTAGTCGAAGCCCAAGTTTACAATACAGATGAAGTGTGGGATCTGCTCAAAAGAGGATATGGTGTTAGATCCGTGGGATCAACAGCTGCAAACGAGCAAAGCAGCCGCTCTCATTGGTAAGGAAAAGACAGTTTAGAAACAAAAATTCATGTGAAACGAAACCTTAACAAAAGATTTGTTTTTGTACAGTTTACTGCGAGTAACAGTGAAGGGAGAAAATCTAGTAAATGGTCAGAGAACTAGAAGCCATCTTTGGTTAGTGGACTTGGCTGGCAGTGAGCGAGTAGGAAAGGTAGAAGTTGAAGGAGAAAGGCTGAAAGAATCTCAGTTTATCAATAAGTCGCTTTCTGCACTCGGTGATGTTATCTCTGCACTTGCGTCCAAACCAAGCCATATTCCTTACAGGTTTTTCTCTTCTTTCATCCCCTTTGTCAAAATATTTGCATATGAGATTTTCCATATAATGTTCATGACATTTTTTTCCCTTCCTTATTGTGCAACTCCAGAAACTCAAAGCTCACCCATATGCTGCAAAACTCTTTAGGTAAATCACCGTTTGTCCTATTTTTTTGTTGGTTTAGCAACATGACTCGTAAGACATCTTTTTTTCATATACATGGCCTGTCTACTTAATTATGAATTGCACAGGTGGAGACTGCAAGACATTAATGTTCGTCCAGATTAGCCCGAGTTCCGCGGATCTAGGAGAAACCATTTGTTCTTTAAACTTTGCAAGTAGAGTCCGGGGAATTGAAAGTGGACCTGCACGGAAACAAGCGGATGTGTCTGAACTTCTCAAGTCAAAACAAATGGTAATGTGATTCTTCGTAATCCAGTTTATCTAAGCTTTAACATATTCTAAGCTGATTTGCTCTTTGTGGATTCCTTTATAACAATTAACAGACTGAAAAGATGAAACACGACGAAAAGGAAATTAAGAAACTGCAGGACAGTGTGCAGTCACTACAGCTACGCCTCACTGCTAGAGAACACATATGCAGAGGACTTCAAGATAAGGTAGTCCGCTTCATCTAATGGATTCAATATGTTGAGTGTAGTATTATTCTTATAGTGTCGAGTTATTAATTAAAAGCAACTCATGTTTTAGGTTCGAGATCTGGAATTCCAACTAGCGGAAGAAAGAAAAACCAGAATCAAGCAGGAAACACGAGCTTTAGCGACTGCATCATCATCAACAACCTCTAAAAATCTGAGAGAGAAACTACCAACCATCACAGAGAAGAAGCCTCCTTTGGCTCCAACAAGAATGCGAATGCCACTTAGAAGAATCACAAACTTCATGCCCCAACAACCATCTCAAGGTCCTTCTAAGAGATTCTCAGAAACAACATTCAAAGAGAACAATAACAGCCTCAGAAGACCATCATCCATGGACATGAATACACTAATGAAACCAAGAAGAAGCTCCATCGCATTCAAACCAACCCCAGCTCCATCAGCCGTTGGATCAGGTAATAAAACCGTACTGCCCAGAAGGAGAGTCTCAATTGCAACGTTAAGACCAGAACCATCATTATCATCTATGACAACTCCATCACGCCCTTCTACTTCATTCCGAGGTGCTGACCCGAGAAAGAGATACTCTAAGCTCTTCTCTCCAGATCACAATCTGGTGACTCCTAATGCAATGAAAAGCAGCAGATTCATGAAGAGCCCACTTGGAGGAGGTGGAGGAGGTGGAGGAGGAGGAGGCAGCTCGTGGAAGCCGACTCATCCGACGGTAATTGCATTGCAGAAGAAGACAGTGGTGTGGAGTCCCCTTAAGTTCAAAAACAGAAGACCATCCCTCGTACCCATACGATCTTCTTCTTTATCTTCGGCCTCTGATATGCTTGCAAGGGAACAACAATAGTCGCCTTCTTGTCTATGAATTTTTTATTCACCGTCTTTGTGAAAGTGTTATGCTTTATATTCAGTTTGTTCATCTGTTAAAACATCAAAGTGTTGTCTTCATATTATTTTCGATTTATTAACTCTGTTTAGATCTTGTGATGTTTAAAACATCAAAGTGTTGTCTTCATATTCTATGATTATTAGGTATATGCTATGAAATTTAGACCATTTGACAATCTCTTTATTCTTCTGATTCTTTGAAGTTTGGAGGTTAACTAGGAGAACAGAGCAGATAAAAAGAAGATTACAGATCAAAGAGACAAAAGTTCTTTTGTTATTGAAGAATCAAAACACAATGTCTATTGACTATTTTTTCTTTCTTTTCTTTTTTTCTTTTGCCCCTAAATGTTTGTGGTCCTACTGTTCTTCTCCACCATTATACTTCAAAGCGCAATTGCATTTAACTTCTACAAAACAGTACACACTGGATCCAGTTGGTTAAATTTTGGGAATGGTCAACAAACTCAGAACAAGACATTGCTGTCATCATCCCCTGTTTGTACCCTGAGAGATTGGATTTGTTCCTTCCCAATCTTCTTAGGCAGAAGAACTCTTTCTTGTGGCATACACGCGGTATGCAGCCAGCCCAACGACCACAGCAGCAGCTCCAACTGTTTGCAAATCATAAGATTGACATTAAATTTCATACTAAATTAGTATGCAGCTTTTCTGTAACGAGGTTGTTTGTTTATGAAGCAACTCTTGTCAAGATTGAGGATTCTGAGAAAGAAAACGTACTCGAAACAGCCATAAGAGAACGGTTGATTAGCCTATTGTAATGTTTGCGGCTTTTTCCTGCTTCAGTCTCTGGAATACTCAAATGAGGATGTTGTGCTGCAGTTACGATTTTGCGGAATAAGTTATTAAAATCCCCCAACTTGGAGCTGATTGATACCGGAGGCTCTATTCCCATGTCTTGAGTCATCTGCAAGTAGATTCGTGTACATATATTAATTCATATATGAAAGTACTCGAGCTATCTTCACTGACACAGAGATCAATAAGTTACCCTACCCTAGTGGATTCTTGTATGGATATTGGGAATGAATCCAGGTCGTCTTTGGCAGAAACCATGAGGCAAGGGACCTCATATCCAGTAGCCTCACCGTGAGTTGCAACTTCTACAAGTAACTCAGTCGCTCTCTTCCATGACGACTCATCAGAACTAGAGCCAAGAAATCAGGGGTGCAAACACAGAAACTTAGAGCCTCGTCAAGGACATTTGAACTCAATTGCTACACATAAACTACAGGTATCCACTTGAGCATATTTTAACTAATCAAACCTCAAGATATATACCTGTCGTACACAAAGACAGCTATGTCACATGCAGCCAAGGATTCCTTCGATGAAAATAGTCCTTGGACTCCATCTTCTGGAATCTCTCTCATGACAAGAGTTTTCTTTGCATTCTGCAATTATCAGATTAATGACCAAAATACATTCAGAAACTTAGTCAAAGCAGCCTTTAAAGATGCCAAGATATGTACAACCAAATAACATCCTCAATATCGTAAAAAGTAGCACGTCTGAGAAGTTTTGCTTGAAACTCTCTTGAAATGCATGTATGTACCCATAGAAACAACTCATCAAAGATATCTAGCCAGTTCCAGTCTCAAAGTCCCACAAAATAAACACTCAAGTTTCTTATTCTTGTTCAGTATTTTGCACATTGGAGGTTTATTTGCGAAGACAAATGTATCCACAAAATAAAATAGCGCACACACATATAATGATACAAAATGCACAAGTATTCTGACTCACCCCAGATTCATCGACCATATTTACTGCATAGCGTTCATCAGTAGTAGATCCCTGTTTATCAGCATATGACCTAAATCATGGACAAACATAACAGTAAACAAGATGGAGTGGTCATCTGAAAAACACGAAAATGTTCTACTCTGACAATGTGCAAAAGTCTCCATGCATATAAACATGGAAAGAATTATACTCTCTTTCGTGTGTACTTTGGAAGAGCAACAAGTATTGGTAGAAATTACATGACAAACCTTCCCAGAAAGCAATTCAACAATGCAGATTTTCCTGCGTTATTGGGTCCAAAAACAAAGCACTGGAAAACTTTTCTTTCAGATTGTTGCTTTTTGCGATCTAAACGTCTTTTCCGAGTAACACGAATGGCAGATGACGGTTCACCTTGGAATCCAATGTAAATCAAATTTTCCACACTCCGAGCCGGTTCTAGTAGAGTCATCAGCGACCACTGCAAGAAGAAAATAAAAGGTTTGCACAAGTATAAACTTTGAATTACCAAGGACAAAAAGTTGGTTCAGAACTCCACTCACAATCGCAATACCAAATAAAGTTCGTGATAGAATGTATATTGTTGCAGAAAAAGAAATGAGATAACAACAAATACGTCAAACAGAGAATTGTGTGAAAATTTAGTCTGCCAATAAAAAAAATAGAGAAAAATGAAACGAAGCAGGATAAAGCATATGTATTTTCATGCACAAAAATGCTTCCTCGTGTTGTTGAGAGTGTGAAAGAGAGTATATAAATTACCAGTGACAGGAATGCGTCAAATGATAATCCTCCAAGGGCAGTTTTCTCCGCAGCATCCTCATATGGAGCCTCCTTCCAAGGACTGCCATTCACAATATAATATGGCATTTCAATGTAATGGAGATTACCATAACCAAATTTACAGGCTTTTTCCATTCAGGAGGTATAAATAGTACCTTTCCGGTGCAGTTGAAAACAGATCCTCAATCTCTTGAGGTCTCAGATTATTATCCTGTAAAGTGCATATTCAGTGTGAGAATTATATTTGTCAACTTAACGCTAAGCCATTAGTAAAGAAAGGACACTTACCCCGTCTTCATCAAATAACATATACATTCCTTTCAGGAATTCGATTGCTACATTTGTCAACTCAAAACTCTACAAAGATAATGAACACAACCATTAGCTGCACAATGTGAGCTGTAAGATAAATGTAATCCAGTAACAATAGCATAAAATTCTTAGTTCTGATAAGATTAATGAAACATCTGATATACAGCTTATCCGGGAATCTATTATTGAAACACAAATAAACTAATGAACCCACAATAGATACTATTTCTGCAAATTTACCTGATCAGGCGCACGCTTAAATAATGAAGACGGGAGCAATTCTTCAGCAAGTCTTATATCATTGTTATACCCAAATTTCCTAAGTACAGTCCATGTCGTCTCAAGCCTCCCTTTCTCAATAAATAGTGCATGTAAAAATAGGAAGCCAGTCACTGTGAGTCCCCTTTCATTCACTCCTTCTGGCAACTTTTCTTGCACAACCCTCTTAACACCTTCAATTTCAGAAGGTTGCAATGGTGCATGGAAGCACTTGACCTATTGTAAAACAACTATTAGGTGCGTCATAAGGATAAATAATTAAACTTCAAGCTTCTTTGTAGAACTTGATGATGAAATAGCCAAAATACATTAAACATGACGAGAAGAAGAAGAAATAGAAGAACCTGAAAATCATTTAGCTCAGCCTCGCTAAGAGCACCATCTCTATCATGGTCACAGAGTATAAAAATACGCTTCAAGGCCCTTACACACCGCGGCTTCAATGCCTGGGAATCTTGATCAAATAGAGGTCCTGTTGGGTGAAGGACAGTTTTTTGTGCATAATAGAAAACTTCTTGTGCCTACAGGAAAGGTTTTTCATTAGGATGATAGTTCAGACCTGATATATACTTTATGATTCCGTTCGAATGATGTTTTCTGACTACGCATTTCCAATTCATGCTTGATGCTGTCCAAATCAATCAAATTAAAATCCATTTTCAGGCAAAAATTTGGCAAAGCACATCGAATGACCTTGAAGTTTCTTAGTAAGACCACATGCCTAAGCTATCTCGAACCAACATATCTACCATATCGGAGCTATGCAAAATTTTACACCGCAAGAGGAATTCAGAAGTCATCAAACCTGTAGTTGCTTCAGGGCAGAACACTCGATACAGGTCTCTATCTCCCGAAACTGCTGCATTATTGGTGACATTACTTGTTCGAGGCTGACCTGGTTATTGTCGTCTCTGAAGTCAAGCTTACACCCTGCTACTATAATAGGAATTTTTACCTGTACAAAAAGATCACAAGCCAATCTTAGCAAAAACAGCAAAACTTTAGGTCTTACCAAATCTTTTACACCTTCTAGCACTTGGAAAATAATGTTATCAGCGGGAGAGAGATTGTCCCTCTTCTACCCCAAACAAGATTGACATGAATATACTGAAGAAAGAGAGGAAAATCAAACCTCCAATCGCCTTAGCTCTGGAAGCCAATATGTACTCAAACGTTCAAGAGTCTCAGGTCGATCACAGGCATAAGTTAAAACCACTGCGTCTGCGTGCTTCAATTCCTCAGCAACCAGGTCCCTATCTTCCGGCCTAAACCCAAAAGTATAAACATCAGAAGATACTTCAAACACATCAACATTATTCCAAATCTTTCTTCCGGATACCCACCCACAACCAGAAACTGAAGAGTTGGTACAGTACTATCCCACCAACGTAATCATATAAACTAATTGATTCTTTTGAAGTTAATTTATAGTGTAAACTCCTAGACATACGACACTAGTTTGCCATATTAATCTCTAAGGTCACTTTCCTCTGGCATCTCCACAAAGGCACCATTTTTTCTTCAAATAAACTTATGGAAAAAGAGAAGGCATTAAGATATACCTCGAGGACGTGTCAACAATGGTGACGGGTACGCCATCGGGGAAGAAATCAACAGGCAACTTGGTATCAGGAAGAACAGGAGGAACGTTGGGAGGGAAAGTATCAGTGGCTGCAGCAACAATTAAGCTGGACTTTCCAGTGCCCTTATCTCCCAATACAACAATTCGTACAGATTTTGGTGAACCAGGACAATCACCTGAACCAGCCGAATATCTCGCCATCTGAAAATGCAACACCATCAAACACTTTTGAGAATCAGCAGCAAAGACATATGGTCGGAAGATTAATTCACACCCTCAAAATACAAGTACATGATTTTTTTTGTAAAAGTACATGAATTTACGAGCTCGAAACAAGATAACTGCAACTTCGAAACAAAATTTATAAATCCCAAGGAGAGGAGCCAGAGAAAGAACAAAATCGTGAAGAATATGACGAATTCAGAAGTATAGATAAAAATAGAAAGAGGGCATCAACGAGAAGAAAACTAACCTAAGATCAACGATTGGATCGATAAGAGAGAGCAAAAAAACACCTTTAACCTAACTAGAGATTGAGATAGAGGAAAAGAGACAGGAATAATGAAAAACCTTGGAAAACCCTAGAGTTCAGGAAAAAATGTGGCGGTGACGAATGCAATGAAGGAGGTGGTGAAAATTAGAAAGCTTCCTTCGCATCTTTACTTGTCTCTGTATTTAATCTAGTGGCATTTCGGTAAAAACCAGCACTGTTCTTTTTTATTGTAACGTATGTTAAAATATATATAAATAGAAAAAAAAACAATTTACAGAAGGAAAAAATGGAATATAAGGAAAAAAAAACAATTTACATACAAATTTGCACTTAACAAATTTTCTTATGATAAAAATGTGATGAAATCTACATACAAAGTAAAATATCCATTTTTTAGAATGTATCACATTATCTTTAGTTTGGTAACTAAAATTATCACATTTTATCATCACTACTCTTTTTTTTGTCAACGACAATATTAATATTAGGCCATTAGCCAAATTCTTACATAAATCTTGTAGGCGGTGGAACTCGATCCCTGGGTGCATATGCGCCTACCTTTTAGTGGACTTACCACCAACCACTTGACTAAAGGCCACTTGCTATCATCACTACTCTAATTCTTTTTTTTCTATTTTGAAAACCACTAACCTAATTCTTAATATCAAAATTTTCAATTCTAATTGTAAGATAACCAAAAAAAAAGTGACAAAAGTATGTTAAAACTCCTAATTCAAGAGTTTTTTTCGAGTAAATTAAGATTTAATAAAATAGAGAACATTGAAAACATGAAAAAATATATTTAATGCGACAAAGTATAAATTAAGTATTACACATAAAAAGATAATTTTGGCCAATGATTATTAATACTCAACCCCATACAAAAAAGAAATAAACTTCATTATTTCATAACCAATTCTTGCAATAAGTAGACGTGCTCATATCATTATTTCCACCATAACAATTCCAAACATAGTTACATGTAAGAATCCAACATTCAAGATCATTGTAGGGACATTAATCTTATAACATATGAACTTTTGAGGACTCTTAATACAAGCTTCCCCTGGTCCGGTTGTGAATATCTTCAAGGAACATTAACGTTTGATATATCATTAGTTTGAGGAGAGAACTCAATACCTCAAAACCTTTTTATTTTCCTTCACCTCCAATACAAAAATCATATCATACAAATATATTGCATTATGAACTCCTTTTTAACACGCTTCATTTAACAATCTTAACCCCTCATATTGGCAATCGTAGAAAAAATAGCTGATTACTCCAACCCAGTACAAAGCTTCTGAGTTACTGATATCACGCAATTTATGATACTCTTGATAAATATTTTCAGGGTATCCGCAAAGTAGATGATAAAAATCTGTTTCTTGTAAGATTGTATAGAACATAAGGATCTTGACAAATCTCTCGAAACTTCCTTAAAACTAGTCTAAGATGACTAATATCAAAATAGGATGAAGCGGCAATACGTAAAACAATAGCTACCAAAGGATCATGAAGCAAAGCATTGATGGTCATTTTCTGTAACTCCCAATTCAAGATTTTGAATGATGTTTTGAGTTCTAATCCAACTGTTCTGTAATTTTTTAGAAATTATTAATAGCAAAAGACACAACTTTGGTGAACACATTATTTAGTTTCAGCGAATCTCTGAATGTCAAATGCAAATAAATTATGGAAACTTCTTAGAATTATTATTTAAGTGTTGTATGCAATGGAAGATGACTCACTCATTAATGTGCAACAAAATGAGAGGATTGGATTCCCTTTCCCCCAGTTATGGTTTCTCATTTATTGTTTCTTATTTAGTTATTAGATTGAAAAAACTAATCCTAATCCGAGCATTAAACTTTACCAGGTTGGATTACACAGACTCCAAAATGAAATATTGGAGAGGTAAACATTAACCACTTGACCACATTCACTTACTAGACAATATCTTTTTTTTCTAAGGAAGTGAATTTTCAAAAAAAAAGAGGTTTTCTCTCTGTCTTCGCTTAAACCTAATCGCCGCCATCAATTTTTGCTCGGGAGAGACGATAGGCTTTGAGCGGAAGCTCTTCTAGCTCCGAAGCCGTCGTTCTCTTCCCCTTGGTTCCATCGATCTATTGTTTTGTTTAATATAGTTGGGTAGAGAGGGTTACATCCGGATTTCTCTTGGTTTTGGGAGAAGTCTTGCCGGAGTTCGTCGGTGGTCTCGCAGATGGTGACAAGGTGTGCTGAAGCTTCTATTGATCGCGTCGAGTCTGAAAGGTTGGTATCGTGGTTCAGATCGAGATGCAATAGAGAGTTCACAACCATTTTGTTTGGTGTTTTTGAAGTGGATCTCGCCGGAGAAGACCAGCCCTGGAGATCCGACATAGTTGGGTTCTCTGTTTGGCTCTATTTGTGCGGTTTCGTCAGTACCTCTGCTTTTCATTCCTTGTTTATCGGTTTAGCTTGGTATAATATTTGGTTTGCTTCAGAATTAGAAGTGGTTAGGGATTTCTTTGGTGTAGACTCTTGGTATTTGCTCATCATGAGTTTGATGTGGTTCCTCTCCGGTAACAATCATCTTGTGGACTTTTTTGAGTTCAGTTTCGAGTAGAGGTGGTTTCGCTCCTTGTCTAAACATTTAAGATCTGATCGAAGTCTTGTCTTCTCCTAGACTCTATCGAGGCATCACAACAATCAGATTCTTTCTTTGATTGTGCCATCTCTGAAAGATTGGAATCCTGTTCTTCTGTCATTTCCTGCCATTAAGTTTGTCTCGGTCTCGCCTCCAGTCAGGTTTCTTTCCGTGGCTTCGCGCAGTTCTGGCTTTGGATTCATTATGTTCAGTTTAGAAGTCTCTTTCTTCATTTGGGAGGTGCACTCAATCACTATAGAAGATCTCGTCATTTACTTATGCTTCGTTCAGCTTTTACTGACTGCGATCATCGAGCTCGAGATAATTTATATTCAAGTTTTCTACCCTTAGTTTTTTTTCATTTCTTTTCCTGGTTTAGTTTTATGTTTTAAAAAGCTTCCCTCTTTTGAGCGTTAGTTTCCGGAGAAATCTTGTCATCCGTTGGCTTATGTATCTCATCCTTGTAATATCTCTTTGGTTAAGTAATGTATTCTACAAACGGAAAAAAAGTTTCACTTTCTCGTTTTATTGTTTTTCTTTAATAATTGGATCAATAAAATTTATTTTATAACTTTTTTAATATATATATATATATTATATTAACTTTAAAACTCAAGAAATGGGTAAATTGTTTTTAAATGAACTATTTTTGATAAACTACAAACACTGCGGGCCAGCCAATGCGTCCTTCTGTTGAGAGTTCTGAGGATTCGATAGAGAGAAAATCTGGTGAAAAGTTTTCTAATTATGTCTGGTCTAAATACTGCGAGAAAACTCGTCATTTTTCAGGATTGGACATCATATTCAAGATTTTCTCACAATCAGTGGCGTCGATTTCTAAAATTCTGCAAAGTTAGGAAGGATTCCATAACCCAAATGACTGCCTATAACCCAAATTTTAAATTGCAATATTATGTATCTATAAATGGAGTTGAATTCTGATAAATAAAAAATTTCGTGTATTAACCACTTTTTAGTTTTTTGTTTGTAAGTACCAGAATAAAGATACTCGATGTACTATAGAGGCTAACAAAATATATAGAGACTGTTGTAGAGCAAGATAGACACAGAATGAAGACGCTTGTACAACAAACGCTAACACAGGAGAGAAACACACAGAGATTCTTTAAGCTTTTGTATTAAGAATAATATAAACAAAGTACAATCTCCACTATCACCCCCAAAAAACCAAACTCATCTTGTTTATTCAGATTTACACACAACCACAACTTGGTTTGCCACTGACCTATTCCTAATTACCCAAAGCTCACACAACACTACAACCTTGTAGCTGTTGCAACTCTCTGTTGAACTCCCTAGTTCACACAACACTGCATACTTGCANCACTCACCAAGAACACCTCTGTCGAGCTCACTAGCTCACACAACACTACAAACTTGTAGTTGTTGTAACACCCTCGGTTTCCCTCACCAAAAACTCCTCTGTCGAGCTCACTAGCTCACACAACACTACAGACTTGTAGCTG
>OVBA01006706.1:0-16315 GCA_900406435.1 Lepidium aucheri
TATATATATATATTGATGAAAAAAACATATATCATAGAGTTTTTTTTGGTATTGGTCTCATCTTGTGGGCTCCAAATCCAACATGGGGGTATTTTGTTTCTACTGGAGTGTTCTAGGGCTATTTTGTTCCCATCTTAAAACATATGTATATATATATATCAACTAATTAGAAAATATTTTAAATTATTATAAAGGTATTCATATAGATAAACTATTAATAATGTACCTTAAAATCATAAAGAACGATATCAATCGTTTGAACATGTACTTAAGTGTATATTTTCTAGAGTTTTAGAACTTTAACTTTAATCCTCTAGGTTTATTTGTTGGATTTCAACAAAAAAAATTTAGATAAATACACGATGAAGAAAAAGAAAAATCAAGAGAAAAAAAAAAAGTACAAAAAATCTTTGGTGTTGTTAAATATGTCCCGAGATATTTTTTATATAGACTTCAATTAAAATTTTTGTTATACTAGAATTAAGAATATCATTTGTTTGTTTTTTCCTAAATATAAGATATTTGGATTTGAATTAGGAATATTTCAATAAAATACTCTTTTTTCTATTATGTTGAACAATAATATTTAAATTAAGGTTCTTATGAAAATACAAACAAACTTATTTGTTAAAACAAACAAAGTCATCTTAAAGTTCTTATCAAAATCTAAACAAAACATTTATTTTTAGAGGAATTACTGAAAATACCCCTTTTGAAATGTCATTTTTCAAAACATACTCTCTCATGACTATTTCTCTCTCCCAATTTTCAAAAGAAATGGTAGGTTTTGAAAAGATTATATTCCAATAGGGGTATTTTTGAAAATCCTCCTTATTTTTAAACCAACAAAAATAGAATCTTAATTAGTTAAAGATTTTTTTTAAACCGTTGAAAATCAAATTTTATTTGGTTAGAGATTTCATTTTAAACCTACAAAAACAAAATCTTAATTGGTTAACGTTTTCTTTTTAACAAATGTAAACTGGTATGAAACTTTTTTAAAATTAACAAAAATCAAATCTTAATTGGTTGAAGTTTCTGTTATAATTGTATCTTTTTATTGAAATCCAATAAAAACAAATAATTCATTTTTAAAATAATCTTATATAAACAAAAAAATTAATTAATTTAAACAAATTAATCAATCAAAACAAATTTAAGGACTTTAAATTTAATTATTGAATTAAATATAAATTATTTTGTTAATTATGAAATTAATGTTATTATCCTAATTTAACAAACGAAATCTGTTTAATTAAGAATCTTATCATAATCTTAACTAAACTTATTTGTTAAAATAATTATAACTAACAAAATTAAATTAAGGTTCAAAAAATACAACCAAATCATAAACAAAATCTCTATTAACGAAATTAAAAAATGTTATTGCTACAAAGAGATAAAGATAAGACCAAATCATGTGACGAATTATCTAAACAAATGTTACTCATACAAATTAATTAGTTAAGATAAATTGACCAATCAAAAAATCTAAAATTTAAATTCTCTATTATTGTATTTTAAAGATACGGAAAATCTTA
This sequence comes from Lepidium aucheri, assembly GCA_900406435.1. Lineage (NCBI taxonomy): Eukaryota > Viridiplantae > Streptophyta > Magnoliopsida > Brassicales > Brassicaceae > Lepidium > Lepidium aucheri. The sequence goes on from OVBA01006706.1 coordinate 1,542, forward strand.
TTGTAATGATTTTATTGTAATAGAGATATAAGTTAAAAATCTTTTTATAGTAAAATTAAAACAAATTGGTAATATTATATAGATAAAGATATTACTAAGAATTAGTTAAGGAATTTTATCAAATATTATCAAGACATAATTTAAATTTATTATTAACTATATGAATATGTTAACGCTACAATTTTATTATATACAGATATTTGGATTAGAAATATCTCAATACAATATTTTTTTTATTGCGTTGACCAATAATTTTAGATTAAGTTTCTTACTAAAATCCAAAAAAACTTATTTGTTAAAAAAAATTGTATTAAGGTTCTTATCAAAATCTCAACAAAAGATTTATTTTTAAAAAACCAATGAAAATCAAATCTTAATTGGTTAAAGATTTTTTTTTTAAACCAGCAAAAATCAAATTTTAATTGGTCTTTCTAAAGTAACAAAAATCAAATTTTAATTGGTTGAAATTTTATTTTTAACAAACAAAATTCAAATCTTAATTGGTTGGAGATTTTTTTAAAACCAACGAAAACCAAATCTGAAATGGTTAAATTTTCCTTTTTAATTGTATGTTTTTATTGAAATCGAATCAAAAGAAATATTAATTTTTTTAAATAATCATATCTAAACAAAAAGACAAGTTAATGAATTTAAACAAATCGAACATTCAAAACAAATCAAGAGATTTAAAATCTTAATTATATTATTACACAGATACAAAAAATCTTATTGCGGCGGTTTTATTATAATAAAGATATCATTTAATTAGAAAATATTTTAAATTATTATAAAAGTATTCACGTGAATAAATTTTTAATAACATAGCTTAAAATCACAAAGAATCATACCAATCATTTGACCATGTTCTTTGGTGTATACTTTCCAGAGGTTTAAAATTTTTTACTTTAATCCTCCAAGTTTCTTTGCTAAGTTTTAACGAAGAAATTTCAAAGAAATACATTATGAATAAACAATAATTATGAGGAAAAAATTGTCAATTTTGTTGGTGTTATTAATTTGTCCCGAGATTTCTCTTATATAGACTTTGATTAAATTTATATTCTGTTAGGATTAGGAATATCTTTTGTTTGATTTTCCCTAGATATAAAGTATTTAGTTAATTATTGAATTAATATTCTTATATAATTTAACATACAAACAAAATTTGTTTAATTAAGGATCCTATCATAATCTTTTTTTTTGTTAAAAATCTTATCATCATTTTAACAAACTTATTTTTGTAAAAACTTAGAAAAAACATGGCTGATTTAAAATATGACCAATCAAATCAATTAAAATTTATTGCCACAAAAAGACAAAGATACAACCGAATCATGTGACAAATTATCTAAACAAATTTTATTCAGACAAATTAATTATCTAATACAAATCGACCAATCATAGATTTTAATCTATATTATATTATTATAAATTATACGGATAATTCAACGCTATGTTTTATTATAATAGAGATTATATATATATATATATATTATAAATTTATTACTTTTATTATTTCGTAGTTTTATTTAAAATATTATATATTTATTATGAATATACAACATCTATGTTTAAAGTTATACCATTCAAACTTTTATTTTCAAAAATCAAAACTATATTTCTACAGTCAAAAAAGTTGTAGCCAAAATACCTATAACCAAAACCCTACAGCACAAAAAACTCAAAGCTACAGAAACTACAACTTTTACCTATCAGGTCCTACATGTTTGTTTGGATGAGATTATCACAGTATTTTTTGATTAAAGCAGAGTTGGGATTATAAGAAAGGATTTTCGATTTGGGAAGTAAAATGATACAAAAGCTTATGAGTTTGTAGAGAGAAAAGTCGCGATCAGATGTCATTACCAAAGTGACTTAGGGCGAACCCACTGATTACTAGGTCGGCCATGATGACCTACGACCATATCCTGTAAGACCTACAATTTAGGGCATCATTGCTATGTGCATGCCCGCCGAATTACTTGGTAGGTGGACTACTCTCCTGCAACATTAAATGTCTGTTAGGCAGCTTATAGAGTATGCTCTGCAACGCATTAAATACATTGCATACCAGCTTTCATGGGTTTTAGTCGACTTCACTTGTATGCCTCAGAGATCGTGCCGAGGTAAATATCCTTGTGGTCCTCGTTAAGTACTCAATTTCATGCCGATCTTAGTTAGCTCGTAGTCGTGATGATTTTTGGGTTTGATCTTTTTCGCTTTTTGCCACGTGTTTAAAAGTTTGGCTCCATGCCAATTTGAGCCATCTTGGAGCCATAAAATTCTTTAGCAAAGTCATATAGGCCGAGACACTTGAGGTAAGGTCCACAGTAGTACCTCTATTTTGTCGTTCCTCTGCAAAGAGGAATGCGTAACGTTATGACCAGACTTTTGTCGCTATGACTTTGCTCTACTTTCCATGTGGCATTGTTTGATTGGTCTTGGCCGCAATTTGTAATTATGATGGCTTGCACATGATGTGTTTTGGATGCTTTATTATGCCGCAATGGGTGCGTGTGACATCCACGTAGCAAATGTTGATTAACGCGTGTGTGGGATGCTTTGTAGGCGTGTAATCCTACATGGGGAAGTGTGTGAATTGATTGGCATTGGTTCGTTTTGTTTTGCATCACTTCGATCTCTTCCAATTGGCCTTAAACTCCTTCTCATTCCTCCATTTCCTTCATAAACGAGGCTTTTTCAGGACTTCAAAGGTACGATTATTCTCTCTACACTCTTCTTCTTATCTCTTCAATTTTTGTTTGCTTTCCCAATAGTTTTTTTTCCCGATAGTCATCTGTTGTGGTCGCTAAAGCCAACCCTGAAGGAAGTGACTGTGCACAAGACGAGGCCAAGGTCAAGATTGTTTGAGTCGAGGACAACCCCGTAGAGAAGAAGAAAGTCGCTGAGGAGGAGAAGAATAAGAAGGGAAGTGAGCAAGCCAAAAAGAGGGTCGTTCTGGTGAAGCTGTGACTTCAGCAATGCAGTTCAAATAGGAATGGTATCAAATAACTGATTTGCCCAAATATGTCATTGTCTTTTTCTAGTCTGGGAATAATTCACTATATTCCCAAAAAGAATCATGTGTTGAGCTGTTTTGTCAGATCAAGGTGGTGCAGCTCGCGTTACCACCGTATCGAGGATGCTAGCTAGGGAAGAGTACGAGTAGTTTGCCGCATAATACTTTAAGGTAAAACCTATTTAACTTTTTTTCTTTTCATCATGATTGTGCTACCGCTTTGTTTTGTAGATGGTTGGCTCGTTCGACAGAATCGCGATGCTATATGAACACGCACTGACGGAGCAGAGGCAACTTTCTGATATGGCAAGAGATTATGACGATATGCAAAAAAGGGCAAAGGTCACTAAAAGGCAGCTTCCCGAGGATAAAGAACTACTGAGGAAGCAGGACGTCAGGCTGATGGTGGCAACACAACAAGCCTCTATATTAGAGGAGAAGGTGCAGACAACCGGGCATGATCATGGCCAGGTGCTCGCGCAATATGATAAGGAGGTGGCCAAGCGTGGTAAGCTCAAAGAGAAGATGTTATCCGAGGTCAAGCGGTTTCTGTAGGCCCATGAGGAACTTCAATACAGTCATGCTCAACTAGAGCAACAAAGCGTTTTGGGCGCTTAGGGCAGAAGATTGAAGATCTTATCAATGCGCAAGAGCCGCTTATAATGTACGGGCAAGTTGTTGACGTGTTTGATGTGGTGGGTCGGATGCAACATGCCATTGTGGTTGTGGCTTGTGACAAAGGTTGTGAAAGATAAAGATGAGTATGAGGAGAAGGTTGACGCCCATCTCATCACTGATCTTCTTTCTGATAATTTGGATATAGTTTTGTTGTGGCCTAGACCATCAACTCTTCTTGAAGGTGTTGCCGAGGAGGGGAACTACCACCGCCTTCAGAGAGTCAGCCTGCTCAGGTCGAAGGTATGCATATTTCAGTCTCAGACACCTAGCATGTGGGTGCTATCACAAATGCGGAGCTTGAAGGGTTGATGGACTTAGCAATTCTCTCTTTTTCTCAAAGAGTATGCGAGACAAACTCGTTTTATGTGAGGCGGATCTTAACTTTGATAGTTGAGGGGCGTAGCCATGACTTTTTTTGAAAGAGAATGCAAAACAAACTCGGCTTATGCGAGGTCGACCTCGGATTTGAGAGTTGAGGGACTTAGCTACTCCCCCCTCCATTATTTAAAGAGTAGGCGAGACAAACTCTGATAATGTAAGGCGGATCTCGCTTTGAGAGGGTTTAAATAAGGAATTAAAACTTTTATTAGATGTATAGATGTGCCTGAAGGCTGCTTACGTACCTGGTGGAAATCAAGCCAGTCATAGTTTGATTTTCTTACAACTTTTCTTTAATTGAGGCTTTTTATGTCGCTTTGGTTGAGTTGTTGTACACGATGTGCTGCTTTGCCAATCTAGTAATGGAAATTCTTAAGGTTCATCGCGTTCTAGCTTCCGGAAATCTCCTCACCCTCCATGGTGGCTACTTAAAAAACGATGGGGAAAACAACTCTGCAAATGATGTAAGGTCCTTCCAACTTAGCGATGAGCTTTTTCTGCGTTGGGTTCGGTGATATTTTCAAAAACTTTGCACATGATGAGATCACCTTCCTCGAAGTAGTGTCCTTTGACTTTGGCGTTGTAGTACTTAGCCACCTGCTGTTGGTACTTCTGGATGCGGAGATGAGCCAACTTTCTCTCTTTTTCAAGGTTGTCTAGGTTGCCTGCTAGTGCCTCACGATAGGCCTTTTTTCCATTAAGAATGTCAATCAACGGAGGCTAAGGAAAAAATTTTGGATTCTTGATTTGGGCAGCAAAATGATACAAAAGCTTATGAGTTTTCAGAGAGAAAAATCCTGATCAAATGTCCAGTTTGGCGTGATAAAGGTCTCTTTTTATAGCCAAAGTGACTTAGAGTGAACCCATCGATTGTCAGATCAATCATGATGACCTAAAACTATAGTCTATGGAACCTACGATTTAGGACATTAATGTTATGGGCATGCCCGCCGAACTACTATGTAATTGGGTTACTCTCCTGTAACATTAAATACTTGTTGGGTGGCTTGAAGAGTGGGCTCTGCAACACAATTTATATGTTGCAGACCAACTCTCGTGGACTTTCGGTCGACTTCACTTATATGAAGATCGATGTGCCGAGATAAATATCCTCGTGATCATCGTTAAATACTAAGTACTCGGTTTCGATCTCAGTTAGCTCATAACCGTAATAACTTTTTGGTTAATCTTTTCTCGGTTTTTGCCACGTGTTTAGACGTTTGGCTTCATACCCAGTTGAGCTGTCTTGGAGTCATAATAGGCTTTAGCAAAATCATATGAACCGAACCACTTGAGGTGAGGTCTACCTCCAATAGTTTTTGCATAATTATTATCCTCTTATATATATATATATATATATATATATATATCCATTACCTGTTTTAATTCACTAACAGGTTGTTTCTAATTTTGTTTTTGACTAAAGATAAAGTATTAGAAAATTAAAACTTTGTCGATCATGTTAGGCAGCATGATATAGCTGTTGTTTACAAAAAATGAACGCAAAATATTGTAAATTTTCTCAAGCAACTAATAAACGTTTTTTATCATCAGAATTAATTGATAAATTATGAGAGAAAAAATCTAAAAGTTGTAAGAAATAAGATGTCAAAGTTGTCACACACAAAAAGAAGACAAAAAAAGAAATCTAATTAGTTTTCTTAATTGCTTCTTATGACATATCAAAATGATTTGCTAAGCAAAATAGAGATGAGAAAATAGTATTGAAAGTGCTTTGTATTTAATATTGAGAAATTGCAATAGATATCATAAAAAGTTTCTGGATTTAGGTGATAGGAGTATGGTAAATTCGTAGGTGACTGCACCAAACTTGTTGCATGTTTTAATCTTATTGATATATGATAAAATATGTATATTATAATGGATTTGTAGAATTTTTTTTTGTGTTAATATCTTTTTTCAATTAAAGTAATTATTTGAAAAAAAAAATTAAAAACTAATTCATTCTCTCTTTCCTCTCTAAAGTCGCCATTGTTACATAGTTCAAGATTCTTCTCATTCTCTTGATCCTCCATCTTCTTTTCTTTTGATTTATAAACTTGTTTTTTCCCATTGCAAGTCATTGTGACTACTCTCGGGTTAGTTTTCCCGCCGCTGAACAGTGTGTAAGAGGGAACCCTAAATCTCCGTTGGTGAACACTATGTTAAGGTTTGTAGTTTCGGCCACTCACTTCGTTTGTTTACGTTTTTGGGTTGCCATCGATTTCCAGTTTTTCAATCGATTTTGGGTTTTGATTTCACGCTCATTTAGATTGACTGGATTTGGGGCATTCATTTTTGGTTGATGTAATACCAAAATCAGTCGCGGCATTTTGTAGTGTAAAGGTTCTTTGTTGTTGTATTTTTAGTGGAATATGAGTTGCCGAACATTGTTTGTGATTGGAATCAAAAGAATTTTGTTTTCCCTGCATTGAGTTCAGTTTTTGTTTTAGGTAAATTGTGTTTCTAGTTCCCGAAGCGATTTTAAAAGTTGTTTTAATGGTTCCTTACAAGCTTTTCACAGATTTTTGCTTCCCAATTCAACAAATTCTTCGCGTTTGTGTGGGAAAGTCGTTGGGGTTCGAGATTCAATAGGAGATGTTTTCAAAGTTTGCGGAAATTAGATGCAATTCTGTTTTTTTGGCAAAAATAAACGTTTGCTACCATTCTTCTTTTTTATGATGCAGAGCAATTTACTTAGTATACGAGATTTGCATTTTGCAGGAAAACTAAACTTTTTCGATAACTATTGGTGAATATTGTATGTTTGGTGAAAATTGTTTGTTTGGCGTTTGCTGTTTTCTTGTTTTAAAATGGCACACATCGTATTCTTGGGGTTTTCAAAACTAACAGAGAATGTGCTAAGTAAACGAATTCTCAGGGAAATTTGGCTCAGTGTTAATTATTATTTAGGGCTTGGTTTGCACTAGATTATGTATTTTTGCACAGGTTTTAGGGTGTGGTTTGCACATTGTTAGTTATTTTAAGGGTGTATTTTTATTTCATACATGTCTGCATATTTATATATTTTGCACTCATTCACATGTTTTGCACCTATTTATAAATTTTGCACTTATTTATATGTTTTGCACCTATTATATGTTTTTGCATCTATTTATATGTTACAATCTAATTTACAGGATAATATCCAGTCCATCATATTATCGAAACATATTGTCGCAAAGAAAAAGATCTGATGTGGTTTGATGAAGAAACCGACGAGAAGATCGAACACATGTTGCAGATGACTCAACGAAGGTGCGAAGAGATGGACAAGCTTGAGTACCACTGGCGAGCGTCCAGTGTTATGCTTACTTATGTCTTGTACTGTCTAAGCGTGTTTTATTTTGTAAACTCTTGTCCTTTTTTACCCAACATCTTTTTCACATAATTTTGCAGCTAATACATACGTTTCAAGCTAACAAATATGTTTGCGTTTAACAAATAATTTACCCCATACTCTGTATATTTTCTGATTGCAAGACAATGTTTACTGTTATATGCAAAAAGTTAAGTTAGCTGCATATATAGTGTCCTATTTACATATATTTATTTAATTTGCACCTACATATATCTTTTACTGTCTTAGTAATTCTTCTCATCTAAAATGTGGGTTGGTATAAATGTATCCCACAGGCAGAGGTAGTGGGGAATGAAACACATGCGTCTGAAATTTTGCAAGAGCCCACTGACACAACAATGAATTTTTTAGTCTATTATTTACAATTACTAATTTAATTTGCACCTACATATTTATTTTGCACCAATTTAGGCAATTTTCATCAATTTATATATTCTCCACATATAACAAATTGCAGCATCAACTTTATTGCATATTTCCCCCAACTCCATGTTTTGTGCAGGATATGACACATGAGCCGAGCCAAGATATTGAATCCCCAACAGGCATGGTAAATGACATTGCTGCTTTTTACAATGTGAAGTATAATATTTTTGGACAAGTCTTTGTATGTCTTTTACTGTCTTCTAATCCTTTTTATCCAAAATGTGGGTCGGTATAAATGTATCTCACAGGCAGAGGCAATGGGGAATAAAACACTTGTGCCTAAAATTTTGTAGGAGCCCAATAACACAACAGTGAGTTTTCTAGTCTATTATTTACAGTTACTAATTTAATTTGCACCTACATATTTATTTTTCTCCAATTTAGGCGTTCTGTACCTATTTATATATTTTTTGCAAACTAACCACTATGTCTTCACACTATGTGTTTACCCCTTACAGCCAGCTCCGGCCGCAGAGTATTGACTGAAAAAAATAAAATAGCTGAAACGAGAAAAAGAATTAAAAAGATCAATATAACTGCAAACGGAAAACATAACTGCAAATATTTGATTTAGATGCAAAAAAGACGTGAACAGGATATGATAGAAGGACTATATAGGTTAACATATCTGAAAACATAAAATAACAGCAAATATTAAAAATAACTGAAAAAGTTTTATGTAATTGCAATTTGGTATGGTACTTACAACACTTTTGGCGGGCCTGGTCGAGCACATCCATCACCTCTTCTTCTACCTGCTTAAGAACATGACGCCTATTTTAAAGTGAAGACCTTAATATACTTGTATAAGGAAATTAGTATATTGAGTGTTTGCAATTATATTAACTTGTAAAACCATCGTAACTTTTAATACTGTTGTTTGCAGTTATATTAAGTGTTTGCAGTTATAGTAAGTGTTTGCAGTTATATTATTCTTTTGCAGTTCTAAATAGGTGTTGTTTTTTCGAGTCACCATATCCGGAGTGCCTAATGTTTCTAGTGCAGGAGGAATGGGTGAAGGATGCTTCTGTCCAGTCCAGCCAAAATGTAGTAAGTAACCCTACATTATTCTGAAGTTTTGATTTAAATTTTTGCAGCTATATTTAACGTTTGAAGTTCTATGTGTTTTCCTATACAAATATAGCAATTTCTCGCCCTCCCTTACGTGTTGTTGGTCGTATTTGATTGCATAATGTTCTTATACATGCAGAAAAAGAGGGTGGAAGATGCCTCTGACACAGGTGTAACCGACAAGCAATACTAACATAGGCAGCTGGTTTGTCGTTTAATATTCACAATCTTTATCCCTTCCTATACATGTATAGCGTTGTATCAACATATTGAGTGCGTAGTGTTGTTATGCAGACTAAAGAAGAGGTGAAGGATGCCTTAAACATGGATCTATCCGACCATTCTGAACAAAATTTTATAAATATCTTTACATTCTTTCGAGTTAAAATAAAGTTTTGCATTTAGATTTTACTTTTGCAGTTTATATTACATTTGTAGTATTTAATATATGTAGGTGTTTTCTTGTTTTATATTCACAACCTTTGTCTTCTCCTATACAAGTCTAGCAATGTCTCGCCCTTCAGTAGCTGTTGTTGTTTGTATTACATATTTGAGCGCCTATTGTTGTTCTGCAGATAGAAGAAAGGGTGAAGGATGCTGCCGACATGGGTTTATCTGACCAACCCAACTAAAATGTTGTAATTACTCTTACCCAGTTTTGCAGTTAAATTCAAGTTTTGCAGTTTGCTAAGCCCATTGGTTTCATTTACACACGAAACAACAGCAGATATGGTAAATTACTATGACAAAGAAGCAGAGGTTGCTTTTTCATTACAAACTACGGTTGTTTCTCACATTTTCCAGATATAAGACTACAACTACAAAAGCAAACCAAGGTGACTCAATAAACGCCAGGAGTTAGATGAAGAAGTGGTGATCCCATTTTCACACAAATTTAGCTCAGATTCGAAAACAACAGTTTTTGTGAAAAAATACAATATCGATCACTAGAAATGAGACAGGTTCAAATCTCCACTCATCCACACACTATAAAGAAATAAACACTCTCACTTACCTTAAAATCAGGAGTTGCACATTGCACATTGACTCTCTCTTTTCAATTGGAAGTTTTGCAGAGTGTTAATGACATTAGGTTTGTGGAAGCGTAAATAAAAGTGGTGATGTGATTATAATAATACTTTTTGTCCAGGTATTTTCATTACACATGTGGGCCATATTTTGCTTTGTAGGTCAGCTATGGCAAATATATGCTTTTATTTTCTGAGGGTTAATTTGGTATTACACCACTGTGGCCCACTGCTACTTTCTCAATTTACAACAATTGTATGTTAATTAGTGAATTAGTTTATGTATTTGTGTTATTAGAGTTAATTTTCTCTTTAATATTTAGCCGAGCCAATACGATGAACCAAAAAAAGAGTTCGACTTTTACCGCAATGATGCTGCCCATAGATCAAATTATTATGTGGATTAGATTTCACTTTTACTGTCCACAATATGGACTCTTGTCAATTATTATCAATTTAAGGTTTAAACTTTAAGAAATCGACAATTCAAAATGGTTGCATCTCAATTATTTAAATAGTAATCTCTCTGTCGTTTGTAATTTGTATTGTAACATGATCAATTTGAATGAAAGAGACTCACAGCATCAAAATGTGAACTGTTTTCGTGGGTTTCGTTATTCCGTTGGCAGATTACTTAATCCTCGTTCTTATTATCACCTTATTATAAGATACAACACGCAAACACAAATTCACAACTATTTTACATGAAGAGACCTGTAATCTATCTCACTTATTAAGGACTTAGCTCACAGTACATTCTCTTTCTAAAGACTCATCGTCGTTGTTGGATACTAAGCGTTCAATGAACTGTGATTCACTTCCTTCATCACTGTCAAGGTCAGTTAAAACGTATCTTCTTTCTGTAAAAGCCGACGTTTGTCGTCTCTGTAACCGGAGAACGTGCATAATAACGTCAGGAGTCAGTGTCACCCTCGAATGGTCTTCTCTTCCCACGCGGTTTGATTCCATCACCTGCATTTCCCACAAAACACAGATTCAGTGTTTGGGACAACATTAAAGTTTGGTTGAGAGAAGATGTGATTCTAGTCACTACCTTTTCAATGTTTTCAGAGAGAGAAGGAACATCGGTAGATGTTGGTGCCCAGAGTTTGATGTTCTTTTCAATCCCGCAAGAAGCAAGAAATGGAATGTGCGGGTGAGACTCGAGATGATTCACCACTCGTCTATCACCCACCATCGCCCGTACAAGCTTACCCCCTTTCTTCTTCCATATGAAGATGTGACCACAGTCTGAACCACTTATCACATATTCATCATTTGGACCAAAAAAGCTAACTCCTTTGACCGTTTGTGCATTGCGGTGACCTGTATACACCTGTGGCTCTTCCATTTCTTGCAGTTTCTCAGGAGAGATAGAGACAGGTGACGAACCAAAACCCATGTTCTTCTCGAACAGATAAATGAGCTCATCATTGTAAGAGACCAGTAGTTCTCCCGTTTTGGAATATGTCAATCCTGTGACGTGAACACTGTTAGTTTCCCGGAGATGACGGGGACAAAATGTGTTCACAGGCGAGTTAGGTAAGATGTGGCGACATACTGGAGCTAATTGTCCTTTTCTAGTGTCGTAGACTCGTGCGTATTCATCGGAACCTCCAACTGCAAGATAATGTGAATTCCTCGGATCTATCGCAATAGAATTCAATCTGATTCTACTGCTGGAGTGATGTCTTCTGCAGCCTTGTGTGAACGGAGAGGAATACAAAACCATAGTGGCACTGTTGCTCCGTATATCAAACTGCCCCCAAACAACGAAAGACAAGTTTAGAGTTTGGGTTTGAAAAAAATAAGACACCCAAAAGCCTAGCACGAGAAAAAACATGCAGCATGAGTGATATAGAGACCAACATGTTGAACAAAACCATCTTCTCCGCAGCTGTAGAAGATGTTAGGATCTCCAGGCAAAACAGCAAGCTTGTACACGCGACCATGGTGCCTTCCTAGCCTCTTTGTCTCCACTTTACCATTTTCTAGGATCTGACCAAGTCTTACCTGCACACTGAACGATTTAACTATGGAGAATAATTAAGTTTTTGTGCCCCTAAACTCTTCTATGAGAAGACAACTAAAAATCTTATATAATCATTGCTTATAACATATAAATTAAGACCCACTTGTCCATCAGCAGCAGATGTTATGATTGTCCGGTCATCTGTGAAAGGTATGAACTTAGTCTGGAAAACATTTTCACAATGGCCAGAGGGATAAGACAATCTCCTGCTTCTATTGAACCAGTTCCAGAGCATGATTTGTCGATCATCGGAACCCGAAACAAGAAGATCGCCAGTGGAGTTGAACTCCAAGGCATTTACACATCCCTCATGCCCATTTAACTTCCCGTATATATTGAGTTTATTCACTATCCCCTGAAGTAGCAAAAACAAGAAAAAACAATCCAGTTCAATTATGAGAACATAATTTGTGTCTTTACATGATAAGCCTTTGGATTCGTTCGGACTATCTTAGCATCCAATATTACACTAATTAGTCAGACTTTCTAAATTCATCACCATTAAACTAGATTTGTTATATATAACAACGCATTTAAAGCTCGAATCAAACCCTTTCTACTAAAAACCTAAGCATCACTATCGTCGTCTTTAAGAACATAAAATCCAGGAATCGTAACAGAAATCAAGAAAGTGAGAAGACTTTCTGATAATCACTCAAACCCATAAAATTTTGCACGGCTTTCGAATACGAAAATAGTCAAATTTTAAGCTTCCAAAGTCTCATCCGAAAACGGAAACAAGTAGAGTTAAAGATCGGAGACACAGAGAAATGGAATAATATGTTAAGGAGTGAGGCAATAAAATGAAAACCTCAGAAGCGTAGATTCGACGAGAGATGGAGCTAGGATGGGAGAAGCCCATTTCTCTGTTAAATATCTGCTTGAAACCATCACCAATTTCTGTGTTTCGTGTAGCCATTATTCAAATTCAAACCGCTTTACTACACATTTTACTTTTATACAAGTCGTGATTAGTACTCTGAAACAAACATCGTGTCGTCTACAGTAATAGAAACGTAACATTCCTTTGTTTTGTACAATCATAAACGACATCGGGGATAAGGCATAATAGATTGGGCCTCTCAAATGAAACAGGTACGATACCCATTGGGTTGGAGTGTAGACCAGGTCCAGAAATTCAAAAATCAAAACTTTGTACTTCCTTTTACTTTTGGCAATACATTAGTGGAATTAAGTATATAGAATAAACACTTTGATTACCATGTCTCCTACCACTTATAAAAATTTGTGTTGATACATAATATTTTATGGTAATAACATATATTTCGTCACAATATAAAAATATTATTACAAAACTGTAATGATTTGTAAATAGTTACAATACAAATGTCACAAATATATATTGGTAACAACAACATCACAATATACTTGTGACGAATAAATCTAATAACAATTTTGTCTTAAATCATTACGGAATATAATCACAATTATTTGTAATAAATAACATACTAATTACTATATATCATAACCAAGTACAATTATATATTTCAACAATGTTTTCACCTTCTTAATCAAGATGCTTTGTAAGGTTATAATTGATTTATAATTTGTAACAAAATTGTATATAAAACGTCACAAATTGTTACTAATATTCATATTCATAATACAATTGTCATAATAGCTCAAATTTTTTATAGTGTACTAAAACATTATAATTTATTAAGTACTATCGTATATCCATGATTTAGGTAACAGATACAAATTTTCATCAAATAGGTCATTTTCTAAAGGGTTATTTTTCATTACTATAGCCACGGTCTGGCCGAATTAGATAAATAAAGATATGTTTATGAACATTTTTAACAAAAAAAAATCAATAAATAATTCAGAGAAAAGAATACATATACGTTCCGTACTTACAAAATTTGTTGTAAAAATCAACAAGTGCATGAAATATACCTTATAAGTTAGTATAAAGTAATTAACCTGGTGAAAATGGTGACTGATGAAAATTCGAATATGACAAGAGAAAAACAAGAAAAAACAAAAACGGTGTCAGGAAAGTGAAACGAATAAAAGCAACAGAGAAATATATAAAAATAAAAAAAGGGTTGCATGGGAATCTTATGATGCTTTGCTTGAAGATGGAGGTAAGAATAGATGCAGCTGCTCTCTTTGGAATTTGCGCCGTAATATCTCTTCGCCGATCCTCTTTTTTATTACTAGTTATTTTATATATATAGCATTCTATATTACTATAATACTATATAGTTTAATGTATCGATCTGGTGGTCACGATCTGTAATGGCAAGTAAAAAGAATATATGATTTTATATAATCATATATGTGTGGGGTTGTAGTATAACATATATATGTTGATTGTTTTACAAGTATATGATTAATAATTTGTAGTATTAAATTATCATGATCATCATATATAATGTCGCATCGCAGCACCTGACAGGATTTGGTTTGGATTCATGGACGATCGTTATTCGTTACTATTATCGACAATAGAACCAAGCTGTACCATAATAATTATGAATAAAAATCTATTAAAATAAGGGATTTTTTCTAAACTAACCCTTCTCAATGAGTAAAATAACATTCTCATTTCTCTTTCTTAAACACTCTACTATTTATCCCTACAACTTCATATAATTTCTAAAATATCATTAGTTTTATGTTTTTTTTAAGTTTCAGCACAATGCAAAACTATTATAATATCATTGTAGCCTCAAATATTTACGAAAATGCAATTCATCTTCCATTCAACCAACTACCATTACCAACCAAATCAAAGCTCTAAATGTCATTCTT
>OVBA01006707.1:0-16312 GCA_900406435.1 Lepidium aucheri
TCACTGAGAGAATTTGGCATATTGACAAAGTTGAACTGCAATCGTTTCCCTGACTCTAAGACAGTGGTTGCACAACAAACTCTAGCTAAGGGTAGTTTGCGGTATTGGAATGATGATGGATGTATATATTCTAAACAGGATACAAAGGGAGAAATGGAACTGAAGACATACGCAGAAGATGTTCAATCTGATGATAAGGTAGAAACATTTAAGAGTAATTTTGCAAATATAATAACTAAGAATTATGATTATGGACAGGTTGATGAAGACAATGTTAATGTGGATAATGACAAGAGGGGAGATTGTGATGTTGATAAGAACTGAAGAAAAAAAAGGAAATAACGACTTAATGGACAAGGAGAAAGAGAATAAAAAGGAAGTAATAGACAATGACGAGTTGAATAATGGACAACTCATCGTCGAGATACAAGAAACTAGAGAAGATGTGGAGGTATTGGTAACGTGATGTGTTATTGTAGTTATGGTTTATAATATAGTATGCTCAAATGCTATTTGTTTGCAGGGTAATCAGATAGAAATCAGCGGGGAGGAACAACAAACTGAAAGTAACCACAAACCAGAAGAATCATATACACAGGTAAGAGTAATATATTTAATAAAAATTGATTTGAGTGTGGTAATGTCTTAATGTGTTGAAACTTAATAAGATAGTCTGTTATCAAAAAGAGCAACGAATGTTTTGATGTAGGTGGTAGAACAATCTGAGAAATCCAAAAGGGGAGGGATGAGGTGGNCGAGGGATGAGGTGGAAGATGGTTATCATCTGAGATCAAAGAGGACTAGAGTTCCTCCAAATAGATATGGGACATCAGGTGAGAACCCAAAAAAAGAGAAAGAGGGTAAAGGAAAAAGGCAAAAAGAATGTGGAGAGAAGAAACTTAGGGCTGAAGCTCGTAACAAATTGAAAAAGGCGCTTGTGAAACAGATGGGAGGGCACGAGTAAGTAATAATTAAACACAAATAACTAACTTGAAATACATAAACTGACAGAAAGGTATTCCTTAGGCGACTTATCATTGATGGCCAAGAAGTGAAGAAAGGATTCATAACCACTATTTACACACCTCAAAAGTGGATTGAAACTCACGTAAGAGACAGAAACTCATATTATAATTGATTACCGTGATACATTACAAACCAATATTAAGAATGGTGTGACCAAATAAACTTTGCAGCACATGGAAGCTCTACTAAATATGGTATGGAAAAGGATATGCGATAAGTTAGTGCAGCGAAGAGTGTCAATTACTGACGCATGGCTCACAGTTATGATAATTCAGGATTGGGTTAGATTGAGCAAATCAAAAAAAGAGGGGAAAAATTCATGGAACAAGGTAGTAAGTAATTGCATGAATGGTAATGTACCTAATAGGCCTCAGAGGTTAGAGTGGTTTGTGGATGTTGACGTCGTGTTAGCTCCGATGAATTGGGATAAGAATCGCTGGGTAGTGCTGGCTATACTATTAAAGGATGGAGTTATCGAGGTGTTGGATCCTATGGTCGATTTAAACTCGGAAAGGGAAATGATGAAATACATGGATCCAATACTCACAGGGTTGGCAGTAGCTATAAAGAATATCTGTGGAGCAAAGCATGCAGACTTAACATTGCCAAGCAATTTTGAGGTAGTGAGGGATGGTGATTGTTCACAAAATGATCGAGCTGGAGATTGTGGACCACTAGCTGTGAAGTTCATGGAATTATATGGACAAGGGATAAGTTTTGGAGGGATAACTGAAGACATGGTAGATGATATCCGCTTGAACTATGCTATAAATGTGTTTGAGGATAATATCGAACCTCTAATTGTAACAATTGATGCATTGTGAGATAAATGGTTGCGGTATGTTGTAATAGACACTATGGATGATACTGAGGCAATTCCGTGTCCTTAGTTTCGTGTTCAATGTTCAAACATTGTTGCAATGAAATGGTCCTATTGACTATGGGATACATATTATTTACATCGACAAATTAAGAACGTAGTATGTCTATATGGTATCTTGTCTATATAGACTAATCTGATCTGAGTACGTCTATGTGATATATATTGCCTATTTGGACAAATTATGTCTATACGATACATTTTGTGACCATTTTCTAATTTAGTGTTCACAGACATTATTAGACAAATAGAATTATGTAAGGAATAATAGATGTCATTGCTAATATTTTAGGCACTTTTTCCTTCTGTCATAGGCTTCATAGTCTTCTCAGATAATTATTACTAATACTGATCATAGATTTTAAAAGTAGGAGAGCATGGAGAGGCTTCATAGGCTTCAGAGTCTTCTCAGATAATTATTACTAATACTGTCCGTAGATTTTAAAAGTAGGAGAGCACGGAGATTAGGTGTCACTCAAGTGGACATCACTAAAAGTTGTGGTAGTGTGGTGGGAATCAAGGGTTAATACGTGACACGAGTATATATACATATGCATGTATTTTGTACAATTTTTATCATCAACACCGCCACAGTTCACAAGAAAAAACAATGTCAATTCTTAGTCAAGTTTCGCTGTTTAATTTACGTACCCCTCTATTGTTGACTATTATCAAAAAAGTTGGTGATTTTGGACTTCAAGAGTTGGGATCTTTGCTTGTGTCATCAAGGCAAGGCTTAGCATTGGCAACAGACGGAATTGTTCTTAGATCTGCGTCTGTAGTCATGTTTGAAAGAAATCCAGCTCTTGTGAACTTGGAATCACCATACTGATTTATGTTTCGAAAATGCTTCGAATCGGGAAACATGAGAGCAAATTACCTTGAGAGCTTACGCCTTGTAGCAAAAGAAGGCATGATAGAAGAAGGGTGTAGGCGAATTCAAGAGATAGAACCACGCAATCCCGAAATGATATTCACGCTTGGTATGTTCTACATAGCATGCGGAAATTTCGATTTGGGGTTTAAATTCATGTCAGGGTTTCTGGAAGCAGCACCAACAAGAGAGTATGCTATGGCTGTAGGCGATGAGGTGATTCGCAAAATGAAATTGATTGGACCGATTTTCGTGAGACGTTACTCTATCTTGTGGGAGCATTTCCGGCCACCAAATTGTCAAAGAATCGGGTGCGCTAGGGACCAGAAATGTGCACAATGTTTTATTTGGTGGAGGTCAATATTGTTTATTTCAATGTTTGCCGCATAGAGTTATGTCTACGTCTACATGTCGATCTAGTATGAATTTATCAAGTATGTCTTTGTCTATGACATATTTTGAACTCGTCCATTACTATGTCTAAGACATGTTTGTTTTGAAATTTCTGTATTTACGTATGTATTGGCTTGTCCCTTATAGGTGTATTTAGCCATATATTTGCTGTATTTAGCCATATATTTATGTGGCTGATGTTCATTCTGACTTTTTGGTTATCATATCTATATTAGATTAGTATTCTTACAAAACGTTCATACATTACAGCATAAATAATGTCAATGTCACTGGCGGATATATGCCGGATAGATATTGTCTACAACATCCACTAGAGACACGGATATACAACAAAAGAAATAGAACAACATATAGAAAAGTGAAGGACAAATAAGAAATGTTACAAAAGGACATCATATATCATTCTTGCATGTTGACCTCTTGTGGCCAAGACCTTTGCAACGCGTGCACATTTGTCTGGTTCCCTGCATTTTGTGATTGCAAAACAGGACAAAACTAAGTAATATAAACAAACTATGCAAACACATGAGACTTGCAAAAAGAAAACAAGTTTACTCACAGAAAATTCTCCAATGGAGGGGATTCTCTTTTTCCTAGGCCTTCCGGAAGGTCTTTTGGTTTTAGGAGGTTTCAAAGCAACATTTTTTCCTAATAAAAGGACTTCTGAATCATTTCCATTATGTATTGGATGAAAAACACCTTCATATATTGCTTTCCACGTCTCGACAGTGTAGCACTTTCCAACCAAGGTGTACAAATCAATGTTAGTAACACCAACAACAGCCAATGCGTGGCAACAAGGGACATGAGTTACATCAAAGACCTTGTACGTACAGGTCTTTTTAAGTAAATCCACTTCGAAAACACACCCTATGCTGCTGTTGACTTGGTAAATCCAAGTTGAGGAAGTTAGAACAGCACATTCAGTGGCACCACGCAACCTATCAATTAATATGTCCTCTACCTGTGGAGTACATAAAGTACCTGTTTTCGAGCTAAGTTCCCTCCTAATTGAAAACCAACGCATTAACATGTTTCTAATGAATTCAATCATGGAAACAATTGGCAAAGACACAGCTTTGCGAATAGCTGCGTTCAAAGACTCGGTTATATTATTGGTCATTATATTATAACGTTGCCCAGGAAAATGAGACAAAGCCCAATGAGAGAATCCAATTTCCTTGAGGTACTCGGCACAGCTAGGGCTCCTTTCTTCAACTTTAGAGAACCAATGTCTAAAGTCACCTAGTGTAAATTATCTTGCTGCCTTTGATACCAATGTAGCTAGCCCAGTACTCTTGAACCGATGATTTATGTTTCTGAAGAGGTGCACAACACAAGCTCCATGAAGGGCAAGAGGATAGACAAGCTTTAGTGAAGGGTATATAGATGCATGTCTATCGGAAATGAAAACTAGGCCGTCTTCATCAGGGACAAAGGATTTCAATTGCATGAAGAACCATGTCCATGCAGCTTCATTTTCTCGATCTACCACAGCAAACCCCAATGGGAAAATTTGCATATTGCCATCTTGTCCACTAGCCATTAGCAAACAACCTTTAAACTTTCCTTTTAATTGAGTGCCATCAATAACAATTACCTGTCTTAATTTCTTCAACCCACGAATAGATGGCCCAAAAGCAAAGAACAGATATTTGAAAAACAAGTCCCCATCTACATTAGGAGACGTCTCTAGTTCATATATTGTCCCAGGGTTTGATTTGACTAGCAATTGTAAGTACGTGGAGAGAAACTTGTAGCTTTCTTCATCTGTACCTCTAGCACGACGAAGGGCTGTCTCTTTGGCATTCCATGATTTGGTATAACTGATTGTGACATTCATTTCTGACAAAGCAATTTCTGGAATCTCACATGCCCTAGGACCCGTTTTACCATTGGTGAACTTAGCCGACAGCAAATCAGCGAGGATGTCTGAAGTGACAATTTTCTTGAAAAGAGATCTAGACTTCACATCACAACTATGTTGCAGTTCTACCTTCCTAATTTCAACACTCGTGCAGCCATTAGAAAGTTTCCCAAAAATCCTCCATTTACAGGTTTTGTCTCCACAAGCCGCAACTATTCTACCCTTGTCAGACCTTTGGATCTTGGTATGGAATAATCGATTAATGAAATACAATGCAACCAAACGCTTGAACTCCTCTTTGTTTCCAAATACCCTCCCTATGTACATTGCATCTGGAGCCCTTCTCAAGTCCATATTGGCGAAATCTCCATTTCCACAACTCATGTTGTCCAACATGGGAGCAGCATCGTTTAGAAAAAATGGCTCTTCATCGTTTATAACTGTTTCAGACTGATCTTGACTGCCAAGTTTTAGCCAATCATTTTATGTGTCTATCATTCCACCTCTGAAGGTGTCCGGCGTAGGTGTAGCATGGCATATTTGAAGTGGTTGGTTGATACTGATAATTGCTCCTACATCTGGGTGTTTGTCCTCCTCTGGGTAATTTGTAACCATATATCTGATGCCCAAATCGAATGATGGTGCGTTAATGGTTGTCCTCCCGCCAATGTCATTGGTTAACGTTATAAGATGCCCTTCAGCAGTTTGGAATGGATCCCAATCAGGCGGGTATTCTTTGTTAATTATCCGCCCAAAAATCAAATTCATAGGAGTTACCTTCGCTGTCATCACCGCTCAATTCATCATGGCCTTCGAAATAATTTTCAGTATGACGGATAGAATCTTGATTGTATTTTGTCTTTTTAAGTCCTAGACCATCGGAAGATAGACAAATTGCGGAATCGTCCAGTCTATTACCCTCTTCTCCTTTCTTGCTATGTTTAATGCTTCAATACGGGATACCTTTTTAAGTAGTTCATCATCTTCAATTGATAAGAGAATACCATCTTCGACATTGGCAGAACAAGGAGGTGTTGATAAGGGCTGTTTAGTCAACGTTAAATACAGGTTGAGCCCTCTCGAATTAGACAGAAGATGTTTGAAACACTGAAACCCTACATCGTTTGACACCTTCACAGGAGGCATCTTTGCTTGTGTAAATGCGGTAGATTCCGTTGGTTGCCAGTACGCAAATGTAGCCATGTAAGATTCTTGGTTGACGGCAAATTCGTGTAGGACTCTTTCTTCAAATAACGTAAAGGAATCATTATGCGACACTCCAACACATCTACCAAACTCCTCTTTCATAATTTTAAATTGCCAAATGCCTCTCTCAGTAACCTCCCAGTCGCCTGCAAGGACCAAAATGTTGTTTACCATTTTCTTGAATTAGGTTTCACTCAATGTTAACCTGCAAGAACGAAAAACAATTTTAATGATCAGAACCATCTATCTATGTACAATACATTAGAATAGTTGATTGGTAAGGAAAAATACAATCAGTCGCTTTCGTTAGAAGACCTAGAAAGTGTTTAGTGGAAAGTAGAAAATGATGAACTATTACATTTATGCAGTTTAAAATAATGGGATCAAGGTGGAAAAGGTGGACGCCGGCAAATTTGAAATAATTTCGAAATAATTTTGGGTAAATAATTGGGAAAGGCCAGAAATAAAAAGTCGAGGGCAGGACTCGGTTAGTAGACCAATAAGAAAAATATAAAAAAATTATATTATTTTGTTTTTTTGGAAATTGTGTATTAAACCCCCCCCCCCCTTANCAATGGGGATGGTCTTATACTTCTTTACCCATGAGTTCCAGACAAAAAATTTAGTTTATCTCTAAGACTAAGTTAGAAAACATGAGTTCGAGAAGCGAAAGTTCAAGTTCAGGAACTTCCAAAATACACGGATTTCCGAAGATGTGTTTCTGTGGACGAGGGTTAAAGGTGTTGACATCAACAACAGCAGACAATCTAGGGAGAGAATTTTTCAAATGCGATTCAATGAAGAAAGTATGTTTTCCTCAAAAATAGATTTTTAGGATTGTTTTACTCCTAAACTACAAACTAATAGACTTACAGGATCATCTTTTCAAATGGGTGGACTCATCAACGTTCGAAGAGATGGAAGATGTCTTACCAAAAGTGGAAGAGGTCCTAACCAATTTCAATAATGTGAAGACAGAAATCGCAATAATGAAGACCAAAATTGAGGGGCTAAAGAGAGATCTGGAAGATGTTAACACAAGCTCAAGTAACTTGAAAATAATCTTGGTTGCGCTGTGTTGTTTTTCAGTTCTTGCAATAGTTAAATTCTGAGACCTTGATATATTTCTTTATATGTATGTACAATGTTGGGATATGTATGATGAATGTTATGTCTTCTATGTAAGAGCATAAGTCCAGGTTTATGTCAAATAGATGTCCATGTGTATGTTTAATATATGTCCATGTCTATATTCGAAATGTCAATGTACGTAAACGTTTCATATGTTTAGGACTATGTACGATGTGTGAGACAATTAAGAGTTGAAAATGTCCATGTCTATATTCGGAATATGCATGTACATAAACGTTTCATATGTTTTTGTCTGTTCGATGTGTGAGATAATTAGAAGTTCGAAATATCCATGTCTACATTTATCAAATGACAACAAAAACAACACACAGTTTCTGTTATCATGGACAGCGTTACAAGGACAAGCCAGGAAAAAAAAATGTTTAAACAGATTTATATATTACACTATTTCTTTGAAAATACTGTCTCAGATGTCTTATCAAAAGGTCTTCGACGCTGTGCACCTATAGCAACCTACCTACACCTGCATACGCACTAACCCAAAATATAATAATCGAGGAAATTGACGATATCATTGTTTGCACACGTAAACACAATTGATGAACGTTACAATATTAAAACAGCAACTAGTACTTACGTATTTAGTTGTCCTATTATGTGATATATGTCCATTGCAAATAGAGGGACTTAGTAATGTGTCCATGACGTAGACATGTCTGCTTCTTTGGAGACACACATGCGTCAAAGAGACAAAATATACTATATAGAAATAATTCGACTTGTAAATCAAGATAACATACGTGATTACATGTCCTTCTGCACAGTTGTAGATTCAGAAGAAACACTTTCTTGTGGACAAAAAATGACAATGTATAGTTCGTCTGTTAAAATGACAAACTTTGTTAAAGACAAAAAAGTAATAATAAGTTAAATGAATCAAAGTAGCCTTAAAAGACAAAGTAATGAATAGACGACCCCAAAAAACAAAATAAATACAAGAAAAACATACTTAGCATTCATATAAAACAAGAGAATTCTGGATAACTACTTCACCTAAACATGTGTTGAAACATAAAAACCCTAAACCAAGCGAAACACTCTGGGCATTGATTGTCTATATCACATCCCTCTCCTTCAGATTCAGAATTCCATAACATTTCGTACGTTAATACCTCACAACGCAGAGGAGGATAGTATGGCCAGAGTGGTTCTAACGATTTGACCAACACAGGACCCATTGACTCCACTATATCGAGGACTTCATCGGCCAACGCTTCAGGAACGTCAAACGAACTTGTTATATCAAGGAACTCTAACATTGTGGCAACACCTAATATGTGTTTCCCGCAGCTGATCTCAAATAATCCCCGGGCGAACAACATTTGGTGTGAAATAGGTTGTGTTGTACGCAACATGTGGACAGCCTCGAGGAAAAGCCCTTCAGTTGTCGCTAATCTTATAGCCTCAAGATAAATGGCTGCCTGATTGTAAGAAGCTAAACAACGATCAAACAACACCCAACGATCGGAATTGGGAAGGATTACGACAGGGTTAATTGACCAGTTTAAGAGGGAAACGCCCTTCAAGACGTTAACCTCCCTGCACAAATCTCTAACCAAATGACATGTTCCCATTAAGCGCCCTACATCTTCTACATCATCTTCGCCAACACGCTGAACAATAGATAGTAGAATCTCGTATGGAAGATGAGTAAAGAAACATTTGTAGTCATTTTGAGAATGTTGTTTCCAGTAGTAGGAAGAGGAGAAAGTCAAAATAAAGGAGAAAGTAGTTCAGATGTAACCGGCTAATAGAATTGGACAATAAGGAAGTTTCAAAAAGTGTAAACAAGAAGTAGACATTAAAGATGACATCCTACTCAAGAACCTATCATTGTGAAGGGACAGGTTACGGAAGGCAGAGAACCTATCCCACTCAAGAAGCCTACGAAAGGCGTAATTAATGTGGCAGAGGAACAGGTTACTATATTTGATTAGACAAATAAATGAGCTGTAAGCCTCAATGAAGGGACATCAGGAATAAAAAACAAGGGAAATAAAAAGAAAATGAAGGATGTACTTATTACATGTGTCATATAAACCTACATGTGTCAATACTATTAACAATAAAAAAACAAATGATCAAGAGGTGTATTCCACTACATGGACGCTTAGTCAATACATGGACGCTTAGTCAATGAATTATAGAGTTGATAAAAATTTGACAATATGTACATTATTTGTCTATTTTAATATTTATGTCTATGTGATATATCTTATTTATATGGGAAAATAATGAGCATACTATGTCTATGTGACATATCTTGTTTACATGGACATATTTTGATATTAGTTTTGTATCTTGGATACGAATTTACGTAACATATAAATAGACGTTCATATCTTGTCTGAATGGACAAACTATGAGCATAGTATGTGACATACTATGTTTAGTCAATGTATTATACACTTGATAATAATTTGACAATATGTACATTATTTGTCCATTTTAATATTTATGTCTATGTGATATATCTTGTCTATATGGACAAATGATGAGCATACTATGTCTATGTGACATATCTGGTCTATATAGACATATTTTGATATTAGTTTTGTCTCTTGGACATATTTTGATATTAGTTCATATCTTGTCTATATGGACTTTACGTAACAAATAAATAGAGGTTCATATATTGTCTAAAATGGACAAACTATGAGCATAGTATGTCTATGTGCTATATCTTGTCTATATTTTGTCTATATGGACAAACTCTGAAGACGTACATACATGCATATTGACAAATTTTATGTAGTTTATGTAATATATCTTGACAATTTGTGATATAACTTGTCTATATGGACAAGTTATGAGCATACTAGGTATACGTGATTTGTTCTTGTCAATATGGACATGTTTTGATATTAGTTTTGTCTCTTAGATAGGACTTTACGGAACACAAATACAGGTACGTACCTTGACTAAATGGACAAATTATGAGAATAGTATGTCTATGTGCTATATTTGTCTATATGGACAAAATATAAGCATAGCATGTCTATCTTGTCTGAATGGACAAATTATGAGAGTAGTGTGTCTATGTGCTAAAATTCGTCCATATGGACAAATTATGAGCATAATATGTCTATGTGATGACTTGTCCATATGGACATATGTCTATGAGATATATCTTGTGTACTTGGACAGATTTTGAGTAGAGCATGTAGATTAGTTTTCTCTCTTGGATAGGACTTTAAGGAAAACAAATACAGGACCATATCTTGTCTGAATGGAAAAATTCTGAGAATAGTGTGTCTATGTGCTACTCAGAAGACGTACACACCTGCATATTGACAAATTTTATGTTGTTTATATAATATATATTGACAATATGTGATATATCTTGTCTATATGGATAAATATATCACATAGACATACTACGTGACATATCTTGTCAATATGGACATGTTTTGATATTAGTTTTGTCTCTTGGATGGGACTTTAAGGAAAACAAATATAGGTCCATATCTTGTCTGAATGGACAAATTATGAGAATAGTGTGTCTATGTGCTAAAATTCGTCCATATGGACAAATTATGAGCATAGTATGTCTATGTGATGACTTGTCCATATGGAAAAATAGTATGTCTATATGATATATCTTGTGTACTTGGACAGATTTTGAGAAGAGCATGTAGATTAGTTTTGTCTCTTGGATAGGACTTTAACGAAAACAAATACAGGACCATATCTTGTCTGAATGGACAAGTTATGAGAATAGTGTGTCTATGTGCTAACATTCGTCCATATGGACAAATAATGAGCATAGTATATCTATGTGATGTCTTGTCCATATGGACAAATAGTATGTCTATGTGATGTGATATATCTTGTGTACTTGGACAGATTTTGAGCAGAGCATGTTGATTGTAGATTTGTCTCTTTGATATACTGGACATATAAACAACAGGCATATGGACAAAAAAAATAATTGATTGTCATCTTCATATGTCTATGTGCTATACTAATTTATGTCTATAGTTTTTATCATGTCTATAATAAACTCAGTCTTCAATGAACAGAAAAAAAAAACAGGACCGAGAGAATGAATGATATTGACGTGAAATAGGCGAGAGAATGACACTTCGAAACCTCTGTGTCGACATTGAAGAACGAGAAGTATGAGAGAGAATAGAAGAGAATTCAGTAGGGGCAAGAGAACAAAAATGGACAGGGTTAGGATAGTAAAATAGCTGACACAAGAAACAATAAAGCAGGGTAGTTTTGGTTACAAAAGGCGGCGGGGTAGATCAGAGAATTATGCAAACGTTTACGGTAAATTAGAAAATTATTTCTTTTTCATATACGTCTACACATTTAGATATTTATATTTTTGTAAATCATATATATTCATGTCCATGTCAAATTTATGTATATGCCTACGACAACTTCCATGTCCTACATGTGAAAATTATTTACATGTTATAATATAGGAGATGTTAATGTTTTTTTTTTGTCAAACATAAACTTCATTAAATAAGCTTAATTGTTTTCACCAACATTCTGAGCAGAAATAAAAGAACCGAGCTTTGCTTTTGCCATAGCATCAGCTTCGGAATTAAACACACGAGATACAAATTCCAATTCAACGCTTTCAAATTGGGGGAGAAGGTAGTAACATCATCTAGGATGCCTGAGATCTCCGTTAGCTTCACTCCACTATTAATGGTTGTGATGAGGTTCAATGAATCAGATCGAAATTCAATCTGCAAGAATCCGTTGGCCAGAGCATCATTCATTGCCGCTCTCAACGCTAATGCTTCAGCAATCAATGGTGAGGCCACAAATTCCTGTATCTGGGCTTCTTTTCGTGGTGGATCTTTCCCAGATTTGATGATCCAAGCGACACCTGCAGCAAGATTAGCTACACTCCAAGCCGCATCTGTCCAGCATCGAGCTTTAATTCTCTGTACACACGATTTTTCTTTCACTATCGCGGATTGTTTCTGTTGGCTTAGATCTTGTGCGGTTTCCCATTCTTTAGCCGCTATAATCGCTAGGTTAAGAGTATCCTGTGGTGATTGCAGAACTTTGTTGAAGATCAATTGATTACGGGCATTCCATATCATCCAGATTATCCAGGCTGCGAGTGGTGTTTTCGCAATTCCAATCGGGGGTAAACCAACCTTTACCCTTAACTTTCTCCATCATTCTAGGAATAATTCTTGGTGTTGAGATTGTGATTCTTTTGAGATAGGTGCCATCTCCCAGATTTGTTTTGCAAAATTGCAGGTTAACAGAACATGCTCTATGGAATCTTGTTCTCCACATCTTCGACATTTTGGGTCCATTTCTATCTTCCTTGCTATCAAGTTATCACTCGTTGGGATGGCTTGGTTAAGGCACTTCCATATGAAGAATTTTATTTTGGGTTGAACAGGTAACGTCCACACTTCATTATTCCAGTCAATCACCATTCCTTTCAATGCAACTTGACTCTTCTGCTTCTTTTCCATCTCCACTTGATATCCAGATTTTGCACTATATAATCCATTTGGGTTTGGGAGCCAGATTCTTGTATCTTTCCTTTGATTTTTGCTTAGTTTAATGCACCTTACTTCCTTTTCCACCATTGGTACTAGCTGCTTGACTCTCTCACTGTTCCAATCTCGCAGGGACTCATCTATTAAATCTGAAACTTTAAGCATCCTTTCTTGTTCCTTTGGTGGACCATACAGAGCCTTTGGAGATGAGGTCGATAACCAATTGTCATTCCATACATTTATTCGGCTACCATCTCCTACAGTCCATCCCAACTGAGATACAAGCAAATCTCTGCCCTGCAGAATTCCTTTCCACGCATGAGAACACGAGGTAGGTTTTGCAACCTTTAGAAAATCCTCATGTTTGCAGTATTTTGCCAGTAGCATTCTTGCTAGTAATGAGTCTGCCTTTGTTAAGATTCTCCAGCTTAACATAGCTACAATAGCTATGTTAAAAGCTTGGATATCCTTGAATTCTAATCCACCACATCGCTTTGGCTTAGTTAATTTGCTCCAAGAGATCCAAGCCATATTCCTAGTTTTCATTGATCTGTCCCACCAGAATCTTGTCAATTCCGATTGTATTCTCTTACAAATCGATACCGGCAACATAAAGCAAGTTATAGCATATGTCGGCATAGCACTCAATACACTCCTCATCATTGTGTTCTTTCCTGCAGGAGATAAAAATTTTGAAGTCCAGCTAATCCGTTTTTGATGGATTTTATCGGTTATTGAGTTGAAGATGTCCTTCTTTCTGCGACCAAAATGTTCTGGGAGTCCCAGGTATTTTCCTACTCCACCTTCCTGCGAGATTTGGAGTAAATCTTTTATCTTGTTTTTTATAGGCTGCGCTGTTTTCCTTGAAAAGGTTACGGCTGACTTATGCTTATTGATAGCTTGCCCAGATGCTGATTCGTACTTCTGGATTATCTCACGTAATGCTAAGATGCTCTTCTCATTTCCTCTGCAGAAGAACATTGTGTCATCCGCAAATAACAAGTGGTTTATTTTTGGGCCATTACTCGAAATTCTCAGACCAGGTAATCTTCCATTCTCTTGGGCCTTTTTGCATAAACCAGACAGAACTTCACTGCATATTATGAAGATATACGGTAATAACGGGTCCCCTTGTCTCACTCCCCGGGTTGGGACAATCTGTCCTCTAGGTTCTTCATTAATAATAACCGCATATTGGACTGAAGTCACACATTGCATCACCCAATTAATGAACTTTTCATGGAAGCCCATCCTTATCAACACCTCCTTAATAAATTGTCATTCCAACCTATCATAGGTCTTTGTCATATCTGTTTTTATTGCTAATTCACCAAATTTCTTAGCTTGAGAGGTTTTGAGAGAGTGCAGAATTTCATATGTAATAATGACATTATCTGATATTGCTCTTCAGGGTACAAAGGCAGACTGGTTTTCTGCGATGATGCTTGGGAGTATTGGACTTAATCTCTTGGATAGGATCTTTGCAATCAGTTTGTAGATATAGTTGTAGATGTTAATGTATTTATGTTCATATCCTTTATGGAATTTGTCGTATATTTATAAACCAAAGAGAAATAGAGGAATACATCTGGCAATTGGGCTTTGCCTAACGCGAGATCCGACCAGTCACAAGCCTTCTTCATAGTTCTTACAAGCATACCTCCTCCTAATTTTGCAATGGGACCGGACATATATCTTTAGAAATTTTCTTCAGGTGTTTATAAATCCAAGTTTCTAGCCAGTTATACATGGAAACAGATTAGGGAGCATGGTCCGTCCTTTCAACCGGCCAAAACGATCTGGTTTAAGGAGGCTATCCCTCAGTACAGTTTCTTTTTTTGGCTAGCATTCTTGAATCGTCTCCCTTCGCGAGATCGTCTTCTCAATTGGGGTTGAATGTTCCACCGGTGTGTGTTCTTTGTAGTGCAGCCATTGGGTCCCACACTCATCTCTTCTTCGAGTGCTCCTTTTCGCAAGAAGTATGGCTTTCATTTGCCTCGCATCTTGGTCCCACACCGCCATTGATGCTTACAGATCTGCCTGCCTAGTGTGTTTCTGTAGGTGCCACCTTAACTTGAAGGGTTCTATCGCCAAGCTTATCTTGCAACTCACCATTTACTCATTGTGGTGTGAGCGTAATGCAAGAATCTTCTCTCAAACTCCGACACCAGCAGCTGACATCCGAACCTCTGTGGACAGATTAATTCGTAGCCAGCTTCTCTCCTTTCCTGCCAAGGATTCAAGCTCTCCTTCTCTTCTTCAAATATAATTTTTTCTGTATTTCGTAATCTCTTCTCTTTTATCTTTTGTCTTGTTCCATTAATTATTTTGTTAGGTGTAACTGAGAACTCAGCTTGTGCTCTAGTATTGGTAGAAAGATCTTACACTGAAAACCCAAAAAAAAACATAAAATGACTTGACCATAACTTTTAAAGGAGATGATTTGCCGAAAAGGCAAACCAGAAACTGGAAAAGCAAAGAACATGAGAGCTAGCAATCGATAAATGAAACCTTCCATACTGAATGCATATATCTCTCAAATAAAGAGCACAAAGGCTTCTAATCCCGCAAAAAGAAGATGGAACACACAATCAAACCCACGAATCTTCCAAAAACAAAAATGTCAAAAACTAACTACCAAAAGAAGTCTCAACAGAAACCTTGAAAATAACATACTTCGATCAGGTCTTGAAAGTAGAGACAAAATTATAGTCGCAAACCAACATCAAGCTGCATGAGCACTGACAAACAACGGTGGACACAAAGAAGCACACAACAACCATGGTGTAATCATATCTGAATCTCGAACTACAATCACAAAATCAAAGCTCCAAAACCTAGCAAGAAAACAAAAACAGGACATGAGAACGATATCAGTATTGTGGAAACTAATCGGATAAGAAAAACGGCGAATATGATGGTGAAGTGGTATATATTACATATTTTTGTTATTGGTGTCAAATTCTAATTAAATAGACCCCATAATTGAATGGGTCGTCGATCTATTTACACACGGTAAGTTTCATATAGTATCATTTTCACACGAACTTTAGGGGTAGATGTAGATCCACCTAAACTGAAAGTTGAAATCCTTATTACACCCATAACAAAAGTTAAATATCTTGTTTCACCTTAATCATACGTTGAATAAAAAATTGCACATGGACCGCAATTAGAATCGGTTTACTGTAACCAATTACCAAATTAATTCAAACATTTAACCTAATTGTTAGATTTAACCAATCAAAGACCCGTTTACAAACAGTAAGAACCCGTTTTACTAAAAACAAAAAAATTATCTCCAATTCTCTTTACTCTTTCGAACCCTAGCTTTCTAAATCAAAAAATTTTTGATTCTATTCAACGCCGGTCACAACTAGAGCAACGCCGGTCAGAAGCTAATGTCGATT
>OVBA01006708.1:0-16307 GCA_900406435.1 Lepidium aucheri
AACCTAAAATAGTACTCTAAAACCATTAAAAATCACACTCATCAATAGGTAGTCTCCTGACTCCAATTTTCATGCATCACAGGTTGGACCTCATTAGCACACCAAGATCGAGAGGATCCTCTTTATGGATAATAGATTCATGACGAATTTAACGTACGTGACGAAGAAGACAAAGTGGAGGTACTATGCTCGAGATTGGTAGCCATGCTGGTGCAAGCTTCCAACACTAAAGATCACCTCAGTCACTTGTTGCTCCAATATGGAGTTTGAGCCGCACCTTACTCATTCAGAGCTTAGCGACATTGAGCCTCTACACCCTACTCATCGGTCCACTTCTCGCTAATATGAGGGCCAGGCAGACTCACAGCCTCATGCTCCTGAGCAGCCACACTCCACACAGCCTACTTCAGAGACCACGATGAAGCACATCATTCAAGGGTATAGTACAGAGTATGATCTCACTTCTTTCTCTAATTATGACAGGGAGTAGAGGCGATCAGTGTATGACATTGAGGCGAAGAAGCACTCGATGATGAGATGCATGGGGGACACACTGAGGAAAATCATGATGCAAGTACCCTCTTGCGTAGGAAAGCCTTCAAATGGTCTAGTAGAGACGAGCACTAGAGCTACCAATGCGAGGCCCGATGTTGCTGGACATGGGCATGCTGCTGCATCAGACAATGAGGAGGATGAGCAGACACTAGAACACCGCCTACCTTGCCATCGCCAAGCTCCAGGAGATCGACAGAGCCACTACTCGCAGTAGGATTAAAGTTTGAACATCTTTCCTACCCTTTTCTTTATGATATTTGTACACTTATTTTTCTGCGTAAGTCGTGCTTCTTTAAGCATATTCTCGCATCGAGACGGTGTGAAATAAGTGTGGAGAGGACACTTGCTGTGAATAACGCTATTTTTTCTTTCTATTGTCTACATTTTAAGACCTTTTTATGTTTTCCTTGAGTTAGTATGCTTTTTATTAAGTTTAAATCGGTTATAGGGACTATAATTTTTGAGGTTTATTGCATTGTCATGAACTAAGTACCATTCACTGAAGCATGATAGAAATCAATTGACTATTGGAAACTCAAACACTATGCAACCTCTCAGCATTGCCTATATCCTCTTGGGTATTCGAAGCATCTCATGCCAACTTTACATCTAACCTGACTTAGTTTTCTTGTCAAGGGGGTTGGTATGCATCAGATTAGATTCTCTTTTTTAGCCAATGATGAATTTGCCTCTGTGAGTATGGTTCCCCTCTCTTTATCATTTGGAGAATTTATACAACAAGGTTATATGCAATGTTAGTAGGCTGAGGAAAAAAGTGCTTTAGTGATGCTGCTATTTGCTTAAGTAATTTTTGTAGGCTGAGGAAAATTCAAATGATGTTACCCTTTGCTTAAGTATTTTAGTAGATTGAGAAGAACTCCAATGCTACTTCTATTTGCTTAATTAATGTTGGTAGGCTGAGGAAACCTCAAATGACGCGACTCTTGCTTACACCTTTTAAGTTACTGAAAAACTAACCAAATGAAAACTTCGGTTAGTTTGAAATGAAAATGATATGAGAGGATGGGAACAATATAGAAGGTAATCTTATGGCTGGAAAAAGAAATCCATGTGCCTTTAATTGATATTCCCTTGAAAAGAGCACACCTAGATATCTTAGGAAGTCGGTGTGGTGCATTCGGATCACTCATTTGGATTGTGAACTTCGATTGGGACAATTGCTAAGTCTGGGGAAGTACAAGGTGGTCTTGGTTGGTTTACAAAAGGAATTGACTTGCAGTATTCTAATGACGAATCAGTTCATTTGATTACACCTTTCTTTTTAGTCTATGCTTGCTTGAGGACAAGCAAGATGCTAAGTCTGGAGAATTGATGTACCTCATTTTTGTTGGTTTTTAACTCACTAAATTTGTATGTTTTTCGAGTCTTTGTTATTGTTTTAGAGTCTTTGTAGGACGAAATAGGATAAATTGAGATTAAACGCTCAAAGTATAGATTGGATTAAATTGGAGCAAATTGGAGCAATTTTGGCATTGTTGCAGTACGCTAGGATCGATCGATCTACAGTTAGATTGATCAACCACATACACCATTAGAAGATGCACACAAGTTAAAGATCGACCAGCTACCACTTGATCGATCGGTCTCCTCGCCACCAGGATATGCGCTTGACCTGATGATCGACCTTGCATCCTAGAATTGACCATTCCAGCTATTATGAAGAAAGATGCCCGACATGATTACCAACCAACTGATGTTGCGATCGACCAATTCTATTGTGGATCGATCAATCTACATCTAGAGCATCTAGATCTATCGATCCACGGGCTAGCATAGAAAAACCTAACTTTCCTTATATTATACCAAACGCGTTTTAGACATTTATAATTAGGTTTTTAGATTTAGAAACCAACTTTTATCATTCTTTACATGGTAGTTCTCTTTTTAAGCTTGGGAGAAGATCTCATCCTCAACTCTAAGAAGATTTCCAAATCCTTTTAATTATTTTGAAATTTCATCATGTTTTCTTCATCTTACATTGTTATGCTTTCTTTGATTATGTCTGAGTAGTTCTATAATCAGGTTTAGGGTTTTCTAGGGATTTAGGAATCAATGAATTAGGATCAAATATGGCTCAATCCTGTGTGTTCTCCATCTAATGATATTTTTATTGCTTAGATTAGCCTAATCGCCTAGTCTATAATTCTATGTTGTTTAACTCACCAAAGTGCTTGTTAGATGTCTCAACTATCTTAGATGAGCAATTAGTCCTTAACCAACGAAAGCTGATTTTAAGGATAGTTATGACCCTATCAGACCAATTGTATAATGCATGTTTAAATCTCTAGGACCAAACGACATTTGAAGAATCTAGGTTGAAAGACATAGTAGTCAACACCGCGATAATGGGTTTGCTTTTGTTTTATGTCTGAGTCGAGGATTGGTTTATTGTGTGCCCTGAATAGTTTCTTAGTTCGATTTCTTATATCTTGATGAATTATCGAGTCCTGATGTTTTTAATATTGAAGCTTACAATGTTTAATTTGCTTAAGTTATTACTTACAATCACTCTTTCATTTGGTTGATTTAGTTTGAATTATATTTGAGTAGTCATTAGTACAATCCTTGGTGCTCGTGGATTCGATCCCTAAGTACTACCTGATTTGTTGTGCACTTGCAGTAGAATACTAGGGTAAAAATCTGAGTGACATCATCCATAATTGTCTAGACTATTAAATAAATGAAACATGACTCTTGCATTTGTGATTTTTTGTTTCCCTGAAAATTCTAAGAAGAATAAGAGAGGCTAAAATGTTCATATGTTAGCATATCGAAGATGATTACAATATATACTCGAGACACTAGAGAAACCTAGCTAGAATATTGGACCTTTTTCCTATATTTGAATATGAAATCCCCTGCTTTATATACAATCTATTTTATACACTCTTAACCAAACTAAACCATGGTGAACTAATCATTATAAACTCTAATATCCCATCTTAAGTTGGAGCATACAGATTATGTATGTCTAAGTTGGATCAAAATTCATGACAACCATCCTTTCCAATTGGTTTTGTGAAGATGTCAACCAGCTTCTGTGTTTTGTTAACGTGTTCAAACTTCGTATTGCGTCGAAGAACTTCATCGCAAACAAAGTGACAATCAAGTTCCACATACTATGTTCTTTCATGAAAGACCGGGTTTATGGCTATATAGATTGCAGATTTTCTGTCACACTTGACATCCATCAGTTGATCATGTTGCACTTCCAATGTTTGGAGCATTCGTTTAATCCATATCAGTTCATGCGTAAGTAAATTAACAGCTCGGTACTTAGCTTTTGCTGAAGATCAACTTATAGTATATTGTTATTATGTTTTCCATGAAACTAGAGACTGACCAATCTGTACAAAGTATCCAATTATTGACTGAGGAGTTAAAGGACAACTCGCTCAGTCCAAGTTACTCCATCCAGTGATGTGAAACATATCGTAAGATCGAAATTGAATTCCCTGTCCAGGATCCATCTCCAAGTATCGTACAATATATAGTATAGCAAGCCAATGATCTTGTCGAGGTGCTTATAAACTGTGGAAGTACATAAACATAGGAAGCCAAGTCAGGTATAACGTTCACCAAGTAAACTAACCTAACTAGCAGCCGTTGATACTGAGTCGGGTCAGCCAACAAAGATGATGTGGAA
Source organism: Lepidium aucheri (assembly GCA_900406435.1). Taxonomy (NCBI): domain Eukaryota; kingdom Viridiplantae; phylum Streptophyta; class Magnoliopsida; order Brassicales; family Brassicaceae; genus Lepidium; species Lepidium aucheri. The sequence goes on from OVBA01006708.1 coordinate 4,223, forward strand.
AGAGCCTAGCGATGATTTGGCTCGAGAGGAAAGTTTGCTGGCTTTGCATTTTCCATTACACTCTCAATGATAATATCATGAGCGTATTTACGCTGACATAGGTAGATTTCTTTTTCTTTTTTGGCCACTTCAATTCCAAGAAAGTACTTCAAGGATCCTAAATCCTTCATACAAAAACAAATAGACAAATAATCTTTAAAATCGTGAGTAGCATCATCATTGTTACCAGTGATTATCAAATCGTCAACATACACTAGTATGTGAATCGTGACTTGATCCTTGTTAAACGTAAATATAGAGTAATCACTTAATGACTACTCAAAACCATACAACATAAATGTAGTTGAGAGCTTTGCAAACCAGTACCTAGGTGCTTGCTTTAAACTGTAAAGAGACTTGCGCAATCTGCACACTTTGTTCTTATCGGAACCTTGAAATCTTGGTGGAAATTTCAGCACACTTCTGCATCCAAATCTCCATGTAGGTAGACGTTGTTGACATCCACTTGGGGCCCAATCCAATCTTGTCTAGCTGATACATCAAGAAACAGTCTTACAATACTCAATTTTTCAAACAGTGAGAATGTCTCCTCATAATCTTCTCCTTCATTTGTTTATTACTCATGGAAACCAATCTTGCTTCATATCGTTCTATAGGTCCATCATAGATGAGCTTTATCTTGAATATCCATTGACATCGAATTGCATGTTTACCCGGTGGTAATTCTTCTTTGGTCCATGTCTAATTTTCTTCAAGAGCACCGTATCCAGCATGTACCACATTTCTCCATTTCTTTTGTTGCATTGCTTCCAAAAAATTCTTTAGTTCAGCATGTTCCATTATTGCTACAACAAAGGCGACATGAGTAGTAGAGAAACAATGAAGATCATCATAGTTCGAGACATTATATCTTTGTGTTGTGATTGAGCAGAATTCACCACATAGTTTTGGAGTGTGACTGGAGGTTGTTTTTGATGATGACCTCTTCCTAGAGGTTCGATTTCTGTAGGTTGTAGCACTGCTGTAACTGCAAGTTTAATTTCAGGAATTGCATTCTGTCCAGGAGGTGGAGAAGAAGTGACGACGACTCATCGATCCAACTTTAACAATAGAGACACGATGTAATCTTTGTGATGGAACCTTTAAGGGGCCCTAACGGTTTGGACTTGAGTAGGTTGAAAAATACATCTTCAGGGATAAAATCATCAGATATAGGATTCCACAATAAGACCTCATGATCAGTTGGTGTTGATTTATTCGAATCAGAGAACTAAAACTTTTCCTCAACATAGACAAAATCTCGCGAGACAAAGAACTCACATTTTTCAAGATGATAGAGTCTACATCCTTTCTTGTCGTGTGGATACCCACCAAAAACACATCTTCTGCTTCTTTGTGCAAACTTATCACCTCCACGATTATGAATATGAGCATATCACAAGTTGCAAAAGACGTGAAGATGGTTATAAGGTAGTGCATTGTTGTACAAACACTCATACGTATTGCGATTGGCTAAAACAACCCTTGGTGGTTGGTTTATCAAATACCTAGCAATCAATACGCATTCACCCGAAACTCAACAAATAAATGACCTTGAAATCGTAATGCTCTAGCAACATTTCCTTTTAACTCGTCCATTTTGTTGAGGATTATCGACAAAAGATGTGTCCAGTATAATTCCTTTAATGCGGAAGTATTCACTCATACACAAGAACTCGGTTCCATTTTTGCTTCTTACTTGTTGAATTCGTGTATTAAACTATGTTTGTGTCATTCCCATAAAGTTTTGATATAGTTTCCAGTTTTGATTTTATCGTTTAACAAATAGACCTATACTCCTCTAGAGTAGTCATCAAAAATGGTTAAGAAAAACCTCACACCAAAATGAGAAACCGGATGATATGGTTCCCATATATCCATATGAATTAACTCAAAATATTTTGAAGCTTTATTCATACTTAAAGGAAAAGAATCTCTAGCATGTTTAGACCAAAGACATACATCACACTTATTTAAATATGAAGAAACTAAACTCGAAACAAATGGAAGTAAACCAACTATCTTAGCAGATGAGTATCACAGTCTGCTATACCACAAATCGTGGTCATTATTTGCTCGAGTTAAAACTGGTGTTGTAGACAAAAAAACTAGAAATAGAACGTTCCACCCACTCTTTTACCAGCTCCAATCATCATCCGCGTACTGCAGTCCGGTATCATTAGAAATTGATCAGCAACTTGATGATACAACAATTCTCATCCATTAGTTGCATCACAGATATCAAGTCAGTCTGCAATTCCTTGACATAATACATAGACTTCATCACAAGATGGTCCCCCAATCGTATAGTTCATTCTTTAAAGGAAATTCTCTCCCTTCCATCAGCCTATATTTTCAATACCGGATCTATGACTCGAATATCAATTCTCATAACATACTGTCAAATGATGAGATGCACTAGTATCTAATATCCAAGAATGAATAGATTTTGAAGGCACCAACTTACTAGACATTCGCTCTATATTCTTCTCTGGGTTAGCATTAAAAATACTCTTGATTACACGCCATTGATGATCTGTGAGGCCACTAACACCATCACAATCAGCATCAGTGATAACATAGTTGGCTTTAACGTTCTTGTCAACATCAGGTACAATCACAAAATTGGCATAAGATTTTGTTTTCCTTGCAACCAAACCAACATGTTTGTTTCCAGTACCACTCTTGGCCTGAACTACTCTGCTTCATGGTCTATCCCCCCGCCATTTCGGATAGCCAACCACGACAAAACATCTCTGTGAAAAACGATTGCTGCGGTTACAGTGCTTGCAGAGAATATTCTTCTCCTACCCATCAGGTCTATAACGTGGCTTTGTCTGTACAGTAAATAGAGTCACCTCAATCTCTCAATCAGTTTCAGGTCCATAAGAGTCTTCCTCTTAGATAATTACATTGTACACCTCTTTGAGAGACAAAAACTGTGCAAAAAGAACTTATTAGAGGCTATTCTTTTCTCCATCTGGATGATGGGTTTGGATGATATTCTTTTCCTCATCTGAAAACTACATCTTGATGATGCGTTTGGATGAAGTTATGTCTCTTTGTGCATTTATATAAATTACTTGGATGTAATTTGTAACCAAATGACTAAAATGACATGTTTTGTGTTAAATTATTTTTTTTAAGATCTAAATTATATTTACAACTACATAAGTATCAAAAAAACAAATTTAGAAGAAATCGGATGAAGTTTCAAAAAAACTTATAAAATTGTATATTGATTACATAGTTGGATTTTAGTAAATAATTATTTTATAAAACTTAATAAAAATAATTATTAAATATTTTAATACACGGAAAATAATGAATACTCATATATTTCAATCCATAAAAATATAAAAACATTTCAATAAGAGGAAAGAAAGTAAAAAGAGGAGTGAGAGAGTGAAAAGAGGAGAAAGAGTGAAAATGAGGAGAAAGAGTGAAAAATAGGAGAGAGAATGAAAAGAGGAGAGAAGGTGAAAAAGATGAGAGAGTGTGAAAAAGTGGAGACAGAGTGAAAATGGGAGAGAAAGTGAAAATGAGGAGAAAGAGTAAAAAATAAGAGAGGTAGTGAAAAAGAGGAAATAGAGTGAAAAAGAGGAGAGAGAGTGAAAAAGTGGAGAAAGAATGAAAAGTGGAGAGAGAGAATGAAAAAGTGGAGAGAGAATGAAAAAGTGGAGAGAAAGTGAAAAATGTGGAGCGTGATTGAAAAATATGAAAGAAAGGAAAAAAGTGGAGAGAGTAAAAAGTGGAGAGAGTAAAAAAATGGAGAGAGAGTAAAAATGAAGAGAAAAAGTAAAAAAGAAGAGAGAGAGTAAAAAGAGGAGAGAGAGTATAAAAGAAGAGAGAGTAAAAAATGAGGAAAGAGAGTAAAAAAGGAGAGAGAGTAAAAGAGAGAAGAAAGAGTAAAAACATGGTAAAAGAATAAAAACGAGGTAAAAGAGTAAACAAGATAGAGAGAGTAAAAATGAGGAGAGAAAGTAAAAAAAAGAGAGAGAGTAAAAATGAGGGGAGAGAGTTAAAAGAGGAGAGAGACTAAAAAAAGGGAAGATAGTAAAAAAGAGAGAGAGAGTAAAAATAGAAGAAAGAGTAAAAATGAGATGAGAGAGTAAATATGTAGGTGTGAAGTTTTTGTCTTTTGTTATTTTGCTGTAATTTTCAGAAATAATGAAGAATATTATCTGAATGCATCTTCCAAACACATCTCAAATTTTTTTAAAATTTTAGATTAATTTGCTAAATCCATTCAGATGCTCCATCTGGATGAGACACTTAAGTTTGTCTAAAAGAACAACAGTTTGAATCTTCATCCAGATGGTTAAAATTTTAGATGAATTTGCTAAATCTATTCAGATGCTCCATCTGGATGAGACACTTAAGTGCGTCTAAAAAAACAACAGTTTGAATCTTCATCCAGATGGTTAAAGTTTTAGAAGAATTTGCTAAATGCATTCAGATGTTACATCTCGATGAGATACTTAAGTGTGTCTAAAAGAACAACAGCTTGAATCTTCATAAAGATGGTTAAAATTTTAGATGAATTTGCTAAATCCATCTCTCCATTTGTATGAGACACTGAAATATGTTTATAAGAACAACAATTTGAATCTTCATCCAGATGTTCCATCTGGACAAAAAAACAGCACCTTATTTTAATGGGGCGAAAATGCTAAGCATGGAACATATTCTTCCTCCAAAGACTGATCCAGTTATATAAGCAGAGTCACAAAGATTAAAGATCAACAACCGAAAAGTGATGGCTCAGATGGCAAAATCCATGATAGAAGTGGAGATCAATGTACCCGCTGATAAGATTTTCCAAGTTATTAAGGCTACTTCGCACAGTGTACCAAAATTATTTCCAGAGAAAATACTTAGCGTGGAGGATCAAATTGGCGATGACACCAAGAACTGGACTTTCTCTGTCGGTAAGTTCTGTTTCCTCTTTTAATTATTAGCTACTCTCTGCGTTATAAGTCTGATTTGATGGGTTTTGTTGTTACAGATGGAAAAGTGGAGAAAATGAAGGAGAGAGTGGAATTCGATGAAGTAAACAAATCAATGACTATCTTTGTGTTTGAAGGAGATGTGATGGAGAACTACAGTAGCTTCACATGTAATCTTCAGATCGTACCTAAGCTCCATGGAAGAAGTATAGCAAAATGGAGCTGGGAGTACGAGAAGCTTAACGCAGAGTCTCCAGCTCGAATAAATACATGGATTTTGCGGTCCATCTCACCAAAGATGTCGAATATAATCTTCTCAAAACATAAAAATTTTGTGTACTGCTTTGATTGTTTATAACAATGTTTGCTTCTCTTTTAAGCTCATGTGTAAATTGTAATCGGAAGGGGATTGTGCGTTTTGTTGTCACATACTACAATTTATTAATATGGCTTTGATATTTCCATTCTAAAATGAATGAACACAAGTAATATGCTGTGTAGTAACGTGTTGTGTGTCATGAAACGTGGCAAACATTGCCCGAGATCGTTCAATTTTTATTTTTACTAGGTCATTGTGGGGTTTTTTTATATTAAAATTTTTAATTTTATTTTTTGAAAAATAATTATAATAGAAAAGATATCGGAGAAATTTTAGAACAGTGGCACCAACAAACTAGGTATTTCCAAAATTATTTTCATAAACTATCCACATAAATAGTAGATAGACAGCATTAACAAAGAAAATTCAATAGGCAAGAATGGTCTGCCTCTTGTAAGCTTGTTTGACTGTCTACATTGCTTAAAGACATAGATGTCACTGGCTTGCCTGTTCATGTACTTTTCTCCAATAGCACTACAACTGTATATATTACTATTAACTCTGTGTTTCATGAACGAACAAAACACATCGAATTAGACTGCCACACCATACATGAGAGACTTGATAAAGGCTTACTTAAGATGTTACATGTTCCTAATGCAGATCAGATCATGACATACTTAATAAGCCTTTGTTCCCTCATCAACTTGATCATTTGAAATCCAAGATGAGCCTTTTGAACATACACAACTCATCTTGAGGAAGACTATTGGAGGAAATGGTTTACATATACTTTAATCGGTTTAGCTGGTTCGATTAATTTTTGTACATAGCCAACTTTATCTTATATCTCGATTGTATATAGCGAACATTTTATACTTCATTCAATAAAACAGAAAATTTTACAGATACTTCTTCTTCTTTTCTCAACAAACTCTCTGATTCATCATTGGTAATACATTCATAAAAAATACAGTTATACTATTCGAGATAGATTGGGTACATATTGGACAATTTTGGTTTCTATATAGCCATGTCCTTACACATTCATGATGATATATATGATTGCATGTAGATGACCTCGAGCACATTGATTGGACATTGTATCATGTGGTAAATTGGCAGACCATTCTTGCCTATTGAATTTTTTTTGTTAATGAAGTCTATCTACTATTTATGTGGATAGTTCATGAAAATAATTTTGGAAATATCTAGCATGAAAATGTATGATGAGTACATAGAGAAATCAAAGAAAGTATCCGTCTTATATCCATTTTTATCGGAAAAACTATCTCTGACCTCAAAAAAACTTGATCGTCTTCGTGAAAATATCAAAATAGAAAAGTCATAGAAATTATAGACATTATGGATCCAGCCGATATATTATTAAATTATAGAAATTATGGATTCCGTCGGTACCCGTTGGTTCTTTGAACCGATGGAAACGGGACAGTATCCATAATTTATATATTTTAATAATTTATCAGTTCGACCCGTCGGTTTCCATCGGTTCGCGAAACCAACGGGAACCGACGAGTCCAGCCAATATGTTATTAAAATATTCAAATTATGGATTATATCGGTTCATGTTGGTTCACTGAATTGACAGAAGTTGACGGTATCCACAGTTTGTATATTTTAATAATTTATTGGCTAGACTTGTTGGTTACCATTAGTTTGTCTAACCAGCACGTCCAGCAGATAAATTAGTAAAATTTTCAAATTATGGATACCATCGGTTGCCGTTGGTTAGTTGGACCGATGGAAACTGACTGGTCCACACGTGTTTAGGATCCGTAGTTTATCAGAGGTTTTTTAACTAATGGCAATCGATGGGTCCATGCATTTTTAGGACCTATCGGTTGCCATCAGTTTGGAACACTTAGGATAACCGATGGGATCCATATTTGTAGAATTCTATAAATTAGAGGGTTGGAGGGTTTGGCGTGATATCCAAACAAAAAAATGTCTTTTATTCCTTTCGATATAGTTGACGATATTGTTAGTTGTGTGGGAAGAGCAAGATTTTGGGAGTTGAAGGGTTTTATTTTATCTGGTCCTACTTTCAAGAAAATGGTTTATTCTAAAGAAGTGCTACTTAATGTAGACATTTATGAGTTCAGCTTTGTCCCGCAACTTGGTGCACCAGATTCACCTTACCTATCATTCCTTGATCTATGCAAAAATATCGGATCACTTATCTGCTCAGTATGTGATTGGGTTGCGAATACTATCAACCACTAGTCTGTCTGAAAAAGGTGTCAGTTTCTTACTCAATGCAACAACACATCTTCTCTATGCATGTTTTGCTTGTGCAACATTTCTTTGCCTTTGTGGTAACAAAGAAGTGGGAATACCAGTGTTCGAGTCCTTTCTTAAAATGATATCCAACATTGATGAAGTAACCTACATTGGGTACCAAGTTTGTGACCAGATACAAGCTATGTCAACCCCTAGAAGGTAGCTATTCTGAGGAAGGCTTAAGTTGGGGATAGCGGAGGACATACAAGCCTGTTAATTTAATCACCAATCCGTTCATACTGTTTGCTACCATTGCTTTGCACTATTAGTCTGTTGGATGATAAGCAATATGTGTTAAGCCCAAGATCTGAAGATGAAACTACTATTTATGTTTGGCTTTGTTTATGTATGTTTTAACATTTTTATATATATGTTTCAACGTTTTTATGTATGTTTCTAGGTTATGTGTTGAACTTTGTTTCCAGAATCATACGTACTAATTACGTTATCATTCATTATTATATGTTAGATTTTTCTTTAAAAAATTATGTAAATCATATATAGTAATAATATATTAATAATAATTTACAATTAATTATTTATAAATAAAAAAGATTATTAAGATATAAAATAAAAAAGTCAACTTTTTAAAAACTTTAACTATATAAATACCGTCGGTTCAAATGAACCGGCGGAAATCAACGGGAATTGGGAGGAAAACTGAACTACAAAAATATTTGGTGTAGGTTTTCGGGTCCCTTACTGACGGTTCCTGACGGGTCTTTTATTTAAAGACCGACAGAAATCGATGGCCTTTGACGGGTCTTAACTTATCATCTTCGAACCGCCTTCTTCTTCTCTTCACTTTCTCACAAATCTGGCAATTTGCTCTCCACCGATGGCGGTTCGATCCAGACGGGCGGCGATCTGTCTATTCTCTTCAACCACCGGCGATCTCTCAACTCGCTTCATTATGTAAGATTCAAAAATTTTATTTTTATGTTTTTTCACAACATTTTTAGTTTTTTTTTGATTTTTGGTTAAAGATGGTAGATTAGGTTGTGTTGGGATGATTCTGTGATGATTTGATGATACTAGGATGATAAGATTGCATTATTTGAAGGATTTCGTTATTAATCTTAAGTGATTATCACTTTTTTTAATGAAATAATTTTTTTTTATCAAGAATTTTTTTTTTTTCATTGAAGATTATATATATGTATAGATGTATAGATGTATAAATGTATAGATATATATAATTATACATATACATATATGTATTTGTATATGTATAATTATATATAGATGTATATGTATATGATTATACATATATATGTATATGTATATGGAAAATTATATATATAGATTTATTTATATAGGGACAATTGCAAAAATGCCCTTCAAAGAAGGATATTTTTATCTCTGCCCCTGTTTTTGGAACATTTTCAAAATAGGCCCCTTTTCACTCGAAAAAGACTAAACTACCCTCCTCTTTTTGGGTTGCGATTTCTGAAGATACATTCGATTTATCTGCACAATCCGAAGATACATCTCTTCACGATCCGATTTTCTTCTCTGCAATTTTACGATCTGATTTCTTTCTTTACTTTGCAACAATTTCATGATTTGATCCGATTCTCAAAAAGTATTGTTTGCGATTTTGAGAACTCTTCTTATTCTTCTTCATGTTTATTATTGTTTTCCGATTTTGATTCTTCTTAGATTTTGTTTATTCCTCTTCGATTTGTTCAATTTGCAAAGATTTGAGCTTAGTTTTTATAATATTTGAGCTTAGATTCCGAAATTTTTTGAGAACGTAAGGAGTTCAAAGATTTAAAATTTTAGGAGTTTCAGATTTATGAGATTTGAGGTTTTCAAACTCGAAATTAAGTGTGTTAAACTCAGACTCAATGATTCAACTTACATTTTGTTGATTATATATTCTACATCTAGTATTCTGACGAACAGAATGATATTTTTATAAATACCTTATAAAATCTGTTGGAAGGGTTTTTCGAAGTCACTTCTATCTTATGTTCTATTTCAGTAGTTGGTTGCTTCCTTGCTATCTCATTTATGTAAATAGTTAGAAGTGAATATTTAGAATCAAACACTAATTTATTTTCATGATATCTGGGATTGGATTCATGATTTGAGATTTATATGTTTCAACTTTGAGATTGATTTTGAACAAATTTAAGAACAAAAGATTTGGTTTTAGTTGACAAAAAGGTTGATTTTGATGCTTTTCTGAAATTTATAAGGTACTTATAAAACAAAAAGTATAAGGTATTTAACGATTTTTGAGATTAAAGATAGGGTAATGAGATTCCAATATTGAAATTTATGAGTTAGACTTTAATAAATGGAATCAATGAATGATCTATTTCACTGAGTGATCTACGAGAAGCTCAAATTTTTATTTTATAAGGTTGATTATAAATTCTTATAAAAATTAAAATTTCATCAATTTTAGAGGTTTGTAACTATTAGAGTCAAAGGCTGATTTATTTCACGATTCCTGTAATTCGGTCTGTGATTATGGATTTATATGTTTGATCTTTGAGATTGATTTTGGACAAATTTGAGAACAAAAGATTTGGTTTTAGTTCGCAAAAAGGGTTATTTTGATGCTTTTCTGAAATTTATAAGGTACTTATAAAACAAATAGTATAAGGTATTTAACAATTTTTGAGATTAAAGATAGGGTAATGAGATTCCAAGATTGAAATTTATGAGTTAGACTTTTATAAATGGAATCAATGCATGATCTATTTCAGTGATTGATCTTTGAGAAGCTCAAAATTTAATTTTATAAGGCTGATTATAAATTCTTATAAAAATTCATATTTCATCAATCTTACAAGTTTGTGACTATTAGAGTCAAAAGCTGATTTACTTTCATGATTTCTGTGATCCGGTCTGTGATTATGGATTTATATGTTTGATGTTTGAGATTGATTTTGGACAAATTTGAGAAAAAAATATTGGTTTTAGTTCACAAAAAGGGTTATTTTGATGCTTTTCTAAAATTTATAGGGATCTTATAAAACAAAAAATATAAGGTATTTAACGATTTTTGAGATTAAACATAGGGTAATGAGATTCCAAGATTGAAATTTATAAGTTAGACTTCTATAAATGGAATCAAGGTATGATCCATTTCAGTGATTGATCTATGGGAAGCTCAATTTTAATTTTATAAGGTTGATTATAAACTCTTATAAAAATTCAGATTTCATCAATTTTACAAGTTTGTGACTATGAGAGTCAAAGGCTGATTTATTTTCATGATTTCTGTGATTCGTTCTGTGATTATGGATTTATATGTTTGATCTTTGAGATTGATTTTGGAAAAATTTAAGAACAAAAGATTTCGTTTTAGTTCACAAAAAGGGTTATTTTGATGATTTTCTGAAATTTATAAGGTACTTATAAAACATAAAGTATAAGGTATTTAACAATTTTTGAGATTAAAGATAGGGTAATGAGATTCCAAGATTGAACTTTATGAGTTAGACTTTTATAAATGGAATCAATGCATGATCTATGTCAGTGATTGATCTTTGAGAAGCTCAAAGTTTAATTTTATAAGGTTGATTATAAATTCTTATAAAAATTCATATTTCATCAATCTTACAAGTTTGTGACTATTAGAGTCAAATGCTGATTTATTTTCATGATTTCTATGATCCGGTCTGTGATTATGGATTTATATGTTTGATCTTTGAGATTGATTTTTGACAAATTTGAGAACAAAAGATTTGGTTTTAGTTCACAAAAAGGGTTATTTTGATACTTTTTTGAAATTTATAGGGTACTTATAAAACAAAAAGTATAAGGTGTTTAATGATTTTTGAGATTAAAGATAGGGTAATGAGATTCTAAGAATAAAGTTTATGAGTTAGACTTTTATAAATGGAATCAATGTATGATCTATTTCAGTAATTGATCTATCAGAAGTTCAAATTTTAATTTTATAAGGTTCATTATAAATTCTTATAAAAATTCAGATTTCATCAATTTTACAAGTTTGTGACTATTAGAGTCAAAGGCTGATTTATATTCATGTATTTCTGTGATTTGTTCTGTGATTATGGATTTATATGTTTGATCTTTGAGATTGATTTTGGACAAATTTGAGAACAAAAGATTTGGTTTTAGTTGACAAAAAGGTTATTTTGATGCTTCTCTGAAATTTATAAGGTACTTATAAAATAAAAAGTATAAGGTGTTTTACGATTTTTTAGATTAAAGATAGGTAATGAGATTCTAAAACTGAAGTTTATGAGTAAGGTTTTTATCAATATATGATCGAATTCAGTGATTGATATGTGAGAAGCTCAAATTTTAATTTTATAAGGTTGATTATAAATTCTTATAAAAATTCAGATTTCATCAATTTTGGTTTTGTTTTGTTTGAACAGATAGAAAGTGATTCAGATATTATTATTACTCTACCAGAGAGAGTATGTAAAGCTGGAGGAGAGACAGATAAGCAAGTTACAGTCATCAATCATTCGAAGATTAGTTATGT
>OVBA01006710.1:0-16302 GCA_900406435.1 Lepidium aucheri
AACACACTGGACTCGGATGCTTCTGCTCTCATGCCTTTGTCGTCGGCTTTCAAATGTGCAGCCTTCTTTCTTCTTCTCCAACTCTTTCTTCTTCTCTGGCTCTTTCCTATGCTCTTTCTTCTTTCTTTTCTCAAGAATCTTCTCAGACATCTCCTCAACATGAGCAGCGTCTCCCTTCCTCTTCAATGTTTGATCCCAGAAGGATTCATCTAGATTGCCTTCAACTATGTCTCTGAGCATGGCTTCCACACGCGAATCTTCATCNCTACACTTACAATTAACTCTATCACACTTACAATCAACTCTACTACGACTTAAGTTATCAAATGCTTAAGTTAACTCTACCACAGAATAACTTAGCTCTACTAAACTCGTACTCAACTCTATTACAAGTTAACTCTACTAAAATAAAATTTGACTCCACCAAACTACATATTAACTTAGAAGAAGAATAAGAAGAAGAAGAAGCGTTTCTTCTTCGCTTTTTTTTTATGTTTTTATTCGAGGGTGCAATAGTAATTGCACCCTCTGTTTCAAATTTTTTTTTTAAAAAAAATTATTTTCGTCATTACCTCAAAATTGTGTGTTATTTGAGTAATTTTTTCTTGTATATACCACATTCCATAATTAACCTTGTTGACCTAGGGTTCTCCTCTAAGCTTTCATACACACAAGGGACTGTGTGATTTATGTTTGGGGGAGGGTCCTAGTAGTTACTAACCTTGTGTTTTGTGATCTTAGTTTGTCTTTCACGCATATCACTTAGGTTGTAAAAATCCGGTTAGATTTTTCTTTGTTGCGTTTTTTTGTGTTGCATTTCATAGCATATAAGGCACAGAAAAAACCATAAAAACTTTGAAAACCCGAAAAAAAAAAGTGATCATGTAGTTGCATTCATTTAGCTTTGTCTGTAGGTTGCATTCATATAGGATCATGCATTCAAACTTGTTATGTGGGAATGATCTTGATGATGGGAAACCTTGTTAAGTTAGCTAGTAACTATTGTGAATGCTCTTGATTGGTAAATAGCCGTTTTAGAAAGTTTTTAGGCGGATCATTCACCTTAGTGAACTTTGCTTGGGTTGTGTTTTGAAAAGGCTTTGTTTGATTCCTTCTAAAACTAAACTTGAACCGCCAATCTAGAGCCTAGAGATGCATCAAATACCTTTCTTCTTTATGTTTAGCATGATCCATTATGTGTGTGTGGTAAAACCCTCTCAAGTTAAGTAGAAAACAAGAAATAAAAGCTGCCTGCCNTTTCCCGCCAAAACTAAAACCAAGTAAGTGGTAAAGTTGAAGCGGCTGGAAGGATGCGTAAACTCGTAGCCCTTCACCCCCGTGTATATTCGCTGCTTACTCCATATGCGGGTTGGTGAAGCAACTTGGAAGGAGGCATAAATCTGAAGCCTTTCATGTTTGTGTAAGCCAACTTTGGAAAAGCCAAAACGGCACATAAAAAGGACAAAAAAAGAAGAAAAAGAAAAAGAAAGAAAGAAAGAAAAGAAGAAATAAGCGGGCAGCAAAAGAATTAATGAGAGGGAACCATTTAAGTTGAAAAAATGATCATGCTAAGCTTAGGGAAGTCGAAATATGTACTTATTGATCTCTAGTCTATTTTGAGGACCGCACCGAAAAGAAATAAGGAATTAGACTTGTACATTTAGAGACCAGGTTAGGTGATAGGAATCCATAGGTTGAATGCTATGTTTAAGGATGATTACATTGCGGTTTCCAAAATGATAGAGCCCACGTGTGGATTACGGTTAGCTTAAGCAAGTTGTTTGTTAGACAAGATGTTCCCACTTTGTGTGCAGCTTTTCCACCTTAGGTCATTGCACTTGCTTGAGGCTAAGCAAGATCTAAGTTTGGGGGAGCTGATGTGTGTGATTTTTGATGGTTTTAGTGTCTTATTTTAGGTTGTTTTGCATCCGTCTAGATAGATTTTCCGTTTACTTAGGTCCTTTTAGGTTTGTTTTGCTTTCTTTGCATTTGCATTTAGATTTTTATGTTTTCTCTAGGAAAGGAGCAGGAAAAAGCTAAAATTGAAGCTAAGAACAATTGGATCAGCTGCTAGGCAAAAAAGATCGTGTAACTTCGGATCGCTACCTCTCGGATCGCTTGGCGAGGACTGCTCAGAACGCTCGAGAAAAGATGCCTCAGTCACCAGCCTCAACCTATGTGTCGCGAGGGAAGATCAATCTCTTCATTGCAAGGATTACACTCGGACCATTCACTCAGTCTCAACCCACGAGGGCCAAATCGAACACAAGAAGTACTCGTCGGTGTCCAAGCTCGCGCAAGGACTCCAAGGGCAAGATTTAAAGAATTGCTGGTTGATCGACTTAGGTTGGTTTGACCATTAGGGTTATGCAATTAACCCTATAAATACCCTCTAATCAGACTCTTATCATTTTTATTTGATGTTTAGCTGAAAAACTCTATCTATTTTTATTGTTGTTGCCTTTATGCTTGTTTAAGGTACTCTTTATGATTATGCTTTTAAGTTAATATATTTAGTTTGATCTTTATCTTTACTTTCTGTAATTTCATTTAAGTTTCTTTATGTTTATGCAATTTAGATCTTCCCTACTCCTCCGCACTCAATCCATGAGGCGTGAGTAGATCCATTTGGATCTCGAGGATAGGGCTATCGGAGGTTAATCAGTTGATTCCCTCGCCGTTCTAGCAATGATCTGAACTCCGATCTCTTCTCACATGGCTAAGCTTAATTCTGATCTCTCCATGATCAAGAGAGATTTGATTTGGGCCATGACCTAAGGCTAGCGCCAATGGGAACAGAGACCAAGTGCCTTGTGAGTGATGGCTTGATCCGCCAAAGAGAGATCTAGTGAGTGGGTCGGCTGTTAGACGAATTGCGCTTAGCTTAATGCTTCTGGTTTGGCATGATTGCGGCTAGCGCCGTAATGGATCATCGAATCCAGATAGGGGTCTTCACCATGAGAACGGGTCGATCTAGCCTTGTCCCGGTCTAGGGATCGCTCAAAAGAGTTCGGCGAGTTGGGATCGGCGATTTTATCGCCAATCAACCTCCCTATCCTTTAGATCCATGCCTTTAATCTTATTTCTATCTTATTGCAATTATTGTGCTCTGTTTTTAAATCATTTCTCTATTTTAATAATTTTCATTCTGTTTTAATTTTGTCTTTTAGTGTAATTTGAGCTATTGTCTAGTTTGCAAGCTCACCTAATATCATAGTCTATCATAGTGATAGAATGGTAGGTTGCTTGGACTAGGATCTAGTATTAGATTGGTTGTTTACAAGCACCTCTGAGTATTTGGTTCGATAATCTCATTTACTTACCACTATGCTCAATTGATTTGATCTTTAGGACACAAAAAGCCTTTTATCACTACGCATTGCCAAACATCAACCGAATTGTTGAGGCGACAGCCGGGAACGAGCTTCTCTCATTTATGGATGCCTTCTTCGGATACAACTAGATCCGAATGCATCCTGACAACATGAAAAAGACATCGTTTATCACGGAATAAGGCACTTATTGTTACAAGGTATTTCTATTCGGGCTGAAGAACATTGGAGCTACCTATCAGCGCCTCGTAAACAAAATTTTTGCTGACCAACTCGGGCAAACCATGGAAGTATATATTGAAGACATTCTAGTAAAGTCGTTAAGGGCCACAGATCATGTCGACCATTTGTCCCGTTGCTTCAAAACTCTGACTGAGTTTCAGATGAACTCAATCCGGCAAAATGCACATTTGGTGTTACGTTAGGGGAATTCCTCGAATACATAGTCACTCAATGAGGAATCAAAACGAAACCAAAACAGGTCACGAAAATTCAAAAACTACCTTCTCCGAAGAATAAGCGAGAATTTCAGAGGTTGACATGACAGATAGCCGCCCTAAATCGCTTCATATCGCGCTCGACAGACAAATGTCTCTTGTTCTACAACTTACTCCATGGAAATAAAGAATTCAAATGGGACAAAAGCTGCAAGAACGCCTACTCCGAACTAAAGGAATATCTTTCAACTCCTCCAATACTCGCTAAGCCAGAACACGCTGAATCATTGTACTTGTACATTGTGATTTCCACCTCGGCAGTTTGTGGTGTACTAGTTCAAGAGGACAGTGGAACTCAGTACCCAATCTCTTTCATCAGCAAGTCATTGGACAAAGCCGAGTCCCGATATCCAACTACAGAAAAAACCGCATTAGTAGTGGTTACCTCAACAAGGAAGATATTCCCTTACTTCTAACCGCACACCATCATAGTATTAATGAATCACCCATTGCAGACAATACTGCATAGTCCAAACCAGTCATGATGACTAACGAAATGGCAATAGAGCAGAGCAAGTATGATATTGAATTCAAAGGACGAACAAGTGCAAAGTCACAAGTCCTAGCCGACTTCATAATCAAGCTATCACCAGAATTAGAGCCTTTGAGCTTAGAAGAAAACCAAACGTGGAGGATCTACGTAGACGGATATTCCTCACAACACGGCTTAGGAGTGGGAATCAGGCTAGAAAGCCCCACGAGAGAATTTATGGAACAGTCTGTCCGACTTGCGTTTCCAGCTTCAAACAACGAAGCAGAATACAAGGCATTGATTGCAGAAATAAAGTTGGCTAAAGAAGTCGGGGCCACTAACATCAGTTGTTACTGCGACTCCCAACTTGTCGTCAATCAAGTAAACAGAGGGTATGACACAAATAGTGACAGAATGGAGGCTTATCTTTGCGTGGTAAAAGAGATAACCAAGGAGTTGAGATTTGGTTCTCAAGGTCTGAGAACACATCTGCCGACGCCCTCACCCATCTTGCATCCACAACAGATCCTGTCCAACGATGGATCATCTCGATGGAAAGCATAAATAGGCCAAGCATAAGCCTACCAAAGGGAGATATGGAACTAGTCTCGGCAATTGATGAAATCGGAGAAGATTCTAATTCCAAGATGGTGGACGTTTAACATAACTTCAAGAAGAAAATTGACTAGTGAGATGAAATCTTAGCCTATATCATCGACGGCGAAACGCCAGAAGACAAATGCGATGCACGATGCCTAAAAGCAAATAGCACTTTCTACACGCAAATCGGTAAAAAACTTTACCGAAGAAGTTCAAACAGAGTCTTGCTTACATGCGTTCAAGGCAAGGAAGTCGACAAAATCATCAAGAAAATGCATAATAGAGCAGGAGGAAACCACAACAGTGGAAGAATGCTCGTTCAAAATATTAGGACACTGGGCTACTATTGCCCAACCATGTCCAAGGATTGTGCAGAGTACACCGCTAGATGCGACAAGTGCCAAAGGCATGGGCACATTATTCACGCTCCAACCAAGGAGTTAACATCCGCGATAATGCCTAATCTGTTCATGCGATGGGCAATGGATATAGTTGGGCCATTACCATCCTCCCAATGTCGCTTGAAGCAGAAGCTTACTCCCAAATCAAGGATAGAGATGTAGTCAAGTTTGTATGGAAAAACATCATCTGTCGACATGGTCTTCCATACGAAATCGTAACGGATAACGGATCTTAGTTCATTTCGGTCAAACTTACTAACTTTTGCACCAGATGGAATATTTGAGTTAGCAAATCAACACCGTAGGACCCGCAAGGTAATGGTCAGGCAGAGGCCATAAACAAACAGATCCTTGATGGTCTAAAGAAGAGAATTTCTGAAAATAAAGGAAGTTGGGCTTCTGAGTTAAAAGGAGTGCTATGGTCACATTGGACCACACCTCGGCGATCAACTGGGAGCACTCCATTCTCTCTATCTCGCAGAATGGAAGCATTGACTCCAGCAGAAATTGCAGTGCCAACTCTCCGCGGTGAACGTCTTTCTGAGAACGGCGACGCAAATAACAATGCCATGGAAAATAGCATTAACGACCTAGAAGAGGAACACGACGAAGCCCTCTTCCGAGTACAAAATTATCAACAGTAAGCTGCAAAATACTACAACAAGAAAGTACGCGGACAACACTTTGCTGTTGGATATCTTGTACTTCGAAAAGTGTTCGAATACACGGCATGACTCAATGCCGGAAAACCCGGCACCAATTGGGAAAGGTCATACATTATTTTCAAAGTTATCAAACCAGCCGTCTACAAAATTGCCACCATGGAAGGAGTTCCGATTCCTCAGAGTTGGAATTCCATCAACTTAAAGCGATATTACTACTAGCAAATTGCTTTCTCAACAAACTAAATGTGTCACTTAACGCATTACTATCTACTTCATTAGTTGTGTAATGAGAACTACGCCTTGGCTTGATCCCTTTAGGGTACTTAGGAAGCCTTCGGGTCTAGCTAGAACTTAATAAAAAAAATTATTTTGCTGCAAGTCGACATTCAAAAAAAGGACGGGATTACACCCTATATAATCCAAGTTAAATTCTCGCAAAATCTAAATTATCTTTTAAGCCAAGTCTTAAAATCTCGCCGAGGTCAAACTGGAAAAACTTATTAAAAGTAAAGGAATTCTACAGAATTATAAAATCCCCGACTAGAACCTAGTCTTATCTTAAATGTCAAGTTCTAAACTCGCTGAGCTTAACCTCGAAAAACTTATAATTATTGAGTCTAAACCTTAGAAAGAAAAGTTCCAAAATCTACTTAATTCAAGTAGAAAAGCTTATGCATTACGAGACTAGTCTCTCGTAGCATCTACAGGAGTTTAATTTTTGACAAGAAAGACAAGGCTTAAAGTCTTTGTCCAAATTGACCGAGATAGAAGTCTCACTAAAAATGGAATAAATTTCCATATATGTTCGTAAGAACAGTTTTCATTAGAAGATGGAAACATAACTTAGGACAGGTGCATTGAAACAGTTCTTTTCAAAGGACGAAAACATAGTGTAGGACAGGTTTATCAAGTTAGAACTCGTCAAAAGACGAAAACATAGCCTAGGACAGGTTTACGAGGATAACTTCTCGTCTAAATGACGGAACATAGTTCCGTACATATCAAAAGACAAAGCATAGCTTTGTACAGAAATACCAAGAATAACTTCTCGACTAACAACAGAACATAGTTCTGTACAGATCCAAAGACAAAGCATGGCTTTGTACAGAGATATTGAGAATAATTTCTCGCCTAGCGACGGAACATAGTTCTGTACAGACCTACAGACAAAGCATAGCTTTGTACAGAAATGCCGAGCTTGATTTCTCACCAAAAGATGGAACATAGTTCCATACAGATTTGTCAAGATTAAAAATCTCACTTAGAGACAAAGCAGATTTTTGTACAGAGTTACGAAATTAAATGTCTGAGATAAGTCAGAACGTGATTTCTGAAAAGATAAATAGAAATCCTTTGGACCAAGTTTTACGAATACAGTTTCTGAATCCGAACTTCTTATACTTGAACTGACTCCTAAAATCTTAGTTTCAAAGCCGCATAACAGAAAGTTCACTTTCAAACTCTAAAACAAGATCAAACTCTTTAAACGCAGAAAGAAACTTCTCTAAACGAGCAAAAACAAGAAAAGGATCTCGGAAACCACAATTCGTAAAATGACTAGTCAAAAGTGTTAAAAATAATTTTTATTCATTATCAAATCTTGTTTCATTTACACAGGAAACAGTGCTTACAAAAAGTACCAAGTACATATAGAAATTTCGTCCTAAAGGCTTAATGCCGACTATACAAGAAGACTTAACAAAACCTCGAGAAATTATGGTACTTCTGTGAGTCTACTTTCACCAGCATTAGAAGCCTTTCCAACTTCTAAACCAGGGACATCCAAGTCCCCTGCAAGCAGCAGCGTCAGGTTCTCCTTGTTGACAAGCTCCCGGAACTCGTCCACTTTGTCAGTCATCGAGTCCACGCCTGCACAGGAAATGTCAACTCCCCGATCAGAAGGAAGTTAAAGAACATTTGCCGACCCAATAAACTGGAATACAACAAACAAGTCTCAAAGTTCCTGTCTAGATCGCAAAACAGAGCAGCAATCCGCTCAAAACGATTAGATATGCGCTCACGAAGAAACCCAAAAGATCTTGAGCTCCCAATGGTTGGCGCCTAGCAAAGTCAAGAATCAAAGTCCCCCCTCACCTGATCTAACTCGGCGCGCAATCTTGACACCGTATCGTTAGCTTTTTCGGCGGATTTAAAAGCGACACCCCGGTCAGACTTGGCGTAATCCAGCGAATCTGACAGTTTTGGATTATCAGCTACCAACTTGAGGACATTTTCACACTCCTCTTTCAACTCGTCCTTTGTGCAAACGAGTTCCTACTTGGCGGCAGAAAGTTCAGATTGTAGTTCTACCACTTCCAAGTAGTCCCTAGCAACTCGGGCAGGTGCTCCTCTCTCCCTACCACGGGCGGAACCGCTTCTATTTTCCCTCCTTGGAGAACCAATCCTTAATGACGCATCGTTTCTCACCTTCTTCGTGGGCTGCAGATTCTCCTGGCCAGAACTCGAAGGGACCTCCACTATATCTCGAATTGGAGCAACCAAGGGTTCGGAAATCCTAGAAAAACCTCTAGAGGGTCAAGTTTTTAAACCCTCGAGAGCAAAACTAACGTCAGCCTCAATAAGAAGAACTTAGAAGAAATTTGAAGTATCGAAGAACTGAGAAGTTCTCAAAGCAAGAATGAGAAAATGAAAAGTAAATGGTAAAAGAGGAAGAAGCACGGTATTTATAGAGAGTTACTGAAATGTGAAGCGATGCAAAGCTGGAAAAAAAATGAATGAGCGGGAAATATTTGAAGCGATGTCACACGGTAATAATGATGATTCCCGTAAAATTGAGGCGACTGTTCAAATGACCCACCGGAAAACTGACATGTGGACCAAAGATTCTAGAAGATGAAACAACCTTTCCAGCTTGGGAATTCGGCACTAGAATTTTTTGAGTCTGGGGGACAATTGTTGGAGGTGGTCCGGGATCCTACTTCAGTCCACCGAAAACAACAGGTCGAATATAAAAGAAGCACCCGGTTGCAAGCACTAAATCTTCAACTCGGACAAAATATTCGACTCGGCAAAATGTCTCTTCTCGGAAGGTTCTACGAACTTGAAGGGAAATCGGATGACACGTCAGCATGCAATAAACGGGAGTTTTCCTATTCTGATATGGAAAACTTCCTCAAATCTAGCTCGAATCTTAACAAATTCAGTCATATCAACAAGATTTATAAATCTTCCTTTATTTTTTACACATGTGAACCGCCTCTATAAACTATAAATAGAGGTGAAATCCTTCCAAAGGGAGGATCTTTTTTTTGGACATTCGAAGTTTAATAAGAACACCGATTTGACCTTCACCAATATTATTACTCAGCTAACTAAGTTCTTACTCCCGTTCGAATCAACAAGTGTCCTTGCTCATTCTTCCCTGCTCTTTAGTCAAGAACCACCGTTTAGCATCGACCATGCTAAACCCAGTTCCAACATAGAGGACATATTCTTACTCGAAATTCCTAAACTCATGGAACACTTAAAGCATTAAGGGAAGTTTTCTTAGCTTTGGACATTTTATTGCATCTAGGCTCCGCAAAAATGGAAAGGGGAGAGGACTCCGATAGATATTCTCCAGGTTAGGCAATCTTCCCAACATTAACATTTCTAATTTTTGAAATGGTGTTGTAATACCAGTTAGATTGGTTGCTTTCTCCTTCTTTATAATGTCTTCTAGTTCTTTCAAATTTTTAATGAATAGCCAGACAAGATTTGGAGCAAATAATAGCCAAGTCAAATCTTTAATGCCACTGAACTCCTTTATATCCATGAAGGAGAGGTTGCTAAAGCATGGACTTGTGATCTCTTCGGGCATAATATCTGTTATAATTTCAGAGAGATGACTATTTTCTACACAGAGCTCATAAAGATTTGACGTACGCTCCAGCAGCAATGACATGTTCAATGGCTTTTGTCAAAAATCGAAAATATGCAGAAGATTGATGCAGTTCGCCAACTTTTGATCGCATAATATTTGCTCCAAACCTAATTATGTAGATATCACTATGGTCAGAACTTCTAGTTTCTCCAAGAGCTTCAACTCCTTTAATAAAGTTACATCTCCATGAACATTGGAATCTAGTAGTTTCAAAACTCTTAAACTCGACAACATTGATATCCCACCCAAACTACAAAGTCTCCGTGTATCACTCAAAATTCAGATGAGTTAGCTTTTTCAACTCTTTAAACCCAACAGGCAGTTTTTCTATACTTGTGTCCGACAAGTTAAGAAACTGCAGGGATGCCAACTTTGAAATCTGTTCAGGAAGTTCACTGAATCTGAGATTCCATGATAGATCCAAAACAACAAGCTTTTGCGTAGATTCAATAAATTCACCTGAGAGATACTTTAAATTATCATTCTGGAGGAACAAAATTGTTATTTCAGAGTACTTGGAACCACGGGTTATCTCTTCAATACTATTAGTCATTAATGACATTCTTCTCACAGCACTTGAATCATTGAAGCTTGGTATTTCACATAATCCGACTCTTGCTAGTACAATAAAATTCTTTTGTTTTCCGAAATCAAATGCAATCCATATAGCCATTTTGCGAACCACGGCATGCATCAGAACACTTGTTGTACCGACAATCAACAATAAATTTTCACGGACAAGGGTACCAAGTATCTCATAACCTTTATTCATAGCTCTTTGTATAAATTGGTGTTCCCCAATGATTTCTTTAACTATCAAATCATTTTCTGGAAATAGAGAACAATATTGGAAGCACGACTTGGTATTGTCATCTTGTAAGCCATCGTAGCTGTACTTGAGAATTGGAAGAATTTTGTTTTCCATGTCAGAAAACTCTGCAGCTGATCTAGTCAAAACATCAATTGCATGCTCCCATTCTTGTACTGTAATTAAGATGCCATTGTCTCACCACTTACATTGACTGCTTGTGGCAAACCATGACATCTTTTAGCGACCCGTCTAGTTAGCTTAACAATGATAGGGTCTCTTCTTATTGTAAGGTCTCCAACCTTGTTTTTAAACAGTTCCCATGCTTCCTCTGGTTCCAAACACTTGACTTGCATCTGTATAGAACATCCCATCTGCACTACATACTCAATGAACGCTTGGTGAAAGTTATTTTGCATCCATTTTCCCTACTTGGAAACGGAACTCCAATGGCTTCTAAATCCACTTTCTCCCATATATCATCTAGCATCAAATAAATCTCTTCTTCTTTAAAACTCTGTGTATATCGGTGGCCAAATCCCTTTCGTCTTTGTTCACTCAGCTGTGGCCACAAAGGTGTAGCTTTTGTGCGATATCTTCTTGAAGCTTTGAAATCTTTGCTCCTTGACACACTACAATCCATATCACTAAGCCAAATTACCTGCTAGTTCAGCAAACTTATTGTTGATTTTCTTGAAAAGGGTAGTTTTGCCTACACCGCCGATACCTATATAGACCCATAATTCCAACTCCATCTTCCATAAGATAGTTCCATGCCTTTTCGAGCATTATTTCCTGACCAACCGTAGGCTGAGTATGCTTCTCTTCCACTCTAGGTGTCAGAGTCTGTTCCACGACAACTTCAAAATTACCCTCCGAGTTGAGTTTCTTAACCTCTTCCAGTAACAAGAATACCCTTTTCCCATATTTGTAGCTCGAACAAACATTTTCTAAACATAAACCACAGAGACACAACTTTTTAAGATGAGTTGGTCTAGTACGAAGCAGATTATTGAACTGTCTATCAGTTTTCTCAATACGTTGTAGCCATACCTGAACAGCTTCAAGCCTTTGTCTATGACTTGTCAATTCCTCTCTTGCTACCTTGTTCTGCACGTCATGCTGAATTGCTTTAAGATCTGTTATTTCCCTCTGCAAAGCTCAGAAATTTCCCTCGAGTGTTCGAATATAACCTTGACCACATAAGCATGAAAAGATGCGATTCAGCGTTTGATCACAAGAAATTTGGAAAGAAACACAATTCGCCATGGTGAAATAAGAAGAGATAAGACGGAGGAAATGAGAAATTTGAAGATTCGAGTTAACTTCGCGTTCTAATTTCTCACAACTTTTCCAAAAGACGTTGACTAGTAAACCGCAAACCAAAGTATGAAACTAAAACCGAATCAAACCGAGAACAAAGCTGGGAAGAGTCCATACCAAAGACTAAAGAAGCTTAATTAAATACTTTTGTGTTTTTTGGAACATTCACCTATCTCCATGTCCGGGTATGCTTACGTTTGGTTTCTTGTTAAGCACGATTTGAGCTTCTAGTTGCTCTGCGTTAGTGGCTAAATCTAAATCAAAGAGTGTAGAGAAGGAGCCTTTATCCCCTCCTGCTTGATGTAGTCTCTGAGTGAGCTAGAGAGAGGAAACGAATTAATAACCTTGTCCGCTACATTCCGCTCCATGAAGCTCTCTGTTGCAATGTTGGAAGGGCCTTGAGTGGAATAGTTTGAGAAGGAGTGGTGAGCAATTGAGCTAGAGTCATCGGTTGATGGTGTGGAACCACTGGGCTTGTTCGGTGGATCATGGAGATAGTCGGAGGGTTGTGGTACATAGAGACACTGTGGAGTATCGTGATTGAACCTTAGACAATTTAAACAGAAATTTGGGATGGACTCGTAGTGAAAAGCCACCTCCACTGAATCATCGTTTTCAAAAAGCAGGGGCTTGAAGAATTTGAGTCGCGAGTTAGCTTCTAAGAGAACTTTAGCTCGAACCAACGCCGCTCGGGTGATAGAAAATTCCTGGAAGTCAATCTCCAATACTTCACTTAGAGTTTTCACAATCTCTTCAATGGTAGCCTTGGAAGTGTATTGAAGCGGTAGGTTGTGAATATGTAGCCACACCGGTACCTTTGATAGGAAGTCACGAGATTGACGGTCCTCCCAACTCTGTATGATGATTGGCCAGCCACGATAAAGCGTGGGTTGGCTGCACAGTATGAAAATAAAGGCAATCTCTGATTGAAACGTGAACTGTACGTAATCTCGGTAAATTACTCTGCCATTGACTCTTGTTTGAAGTCCCCAGAGTCGTGGGATGTCCACCGCCATTTCGTGTGGTGATTGTTCAAAGGTGTTGGAGGGGCGGGCCATAATACTAAGACGACTGCGGAAAAGAGGGTCCGCAAAACACCGATTGTAGATGAGAATCTTTGGATCCTTTATACCAAGATGGAATTGTTCGGTGATAGTCCAAAGGTTGTCTGCCATTGTTGTGTAGAGAAGCCTAAATAGAGGATGAGGGAGAGTGAAGAGTCATGAGGTTGTGTTATGTGAGTTGTTTGCTCTTAGGCTTTTAAATACCAAAGCCTCCGACATAATCATTGCTTCCGTGTTACTGGTGTTGCATGTGTGAGAGAGTGGTGGGTTACACACTTCACGAGCCAATGCATGTTAGCCTACTTGGCCTGTTTCGCCGCCTAAATTTTTCTCGGGTGGAGGAAGCTAACAGCTGAAAGGTAACTGTTGTGACTGGGTGTTGGTGAGACAATTGTTGACGTGGCGGACAAGGATGGGGGAGATACATAAACTAATAGGAAATTTGGGGGTTAAATTGTTAGTGGTTAGGGTAGGTTGTTATTGAAATTGTATAGAGAGCAAGACACTCAATATTTGATCGGAACGCGCCGATCCAACGCATATTTCGTTTTATTGATATAAATTTTTCTATAAAAGTCTTACACCTATTGGTTACAATTCTCACCAATACAAAACGAATGAACATTCAACCAAAGCTCACAAGAGTTTTCTTCTCTTTGAACCTCAATTTAATTCTCTCCCCAAATGATTCTAAAGTGTTGGGCGGCCACACCAATCCTCCTAACCTTTTAATAAGGCGTGCAACAACCCTAGAATTATCCCAAATCTCTCTAAAATGGAAACTCACACGATATGTCAAGATTCTATTTCTGCTCGACAACGATCTGTTGTTTCTCTGATAACAGCTTTCTGTCTTCATTCATCTTGATCAGCAAGTCTTCATTCCAGCTCATCCTTTGACTTAGTCTTCTTTCCTTCCTTGTCTTTGACTTGGAATCCACACATCTTCAATCTCACATTTAATGCATGATCAGTCTTCTGTGATATGCTCGTTAAGTTGTCTGATCAATCTTCAGAATCTGTTCCTCAAGTTATCTGATCAATCCTCAGAGATATGTTCCTCAGCTTATCTAATCAATCCTTAGAGATATGTTCCTCGGCTTTTCTGATCAATCTTCAGAGATTTGTTGTTCAACTTGTCTGGTCGATTCAAACACTTTCAATCTCCCCCATTTTATCTCAGAGTGAAGATCAAACACCTGAGGTAAAAACAACTGAGTAACTGTTAGAATGCTGACTTTGTGCTAATCTTATCACTGAGTTGTCTGATCAATTCTCTGATCAATTCAAACACTTTCAATCTCCTCTATTTTATCTCAGAGTGATGATCAAATACATCTTTGTTTTCTGTGTAACTTTCAGCTCATTGATTCCTGATGTGTTGATTCTATCAGCATGCGAATTCAAACATCTCCAATCTCCCCCTTTTTAGCTCAGTTTGATAATCAAACACCTCATTGGACCTATTCAAAACAAAGCACAAACAAACACTGCACAAGGTACATGTTGATAGAAATAAAGTATCTAAGCTAAGCTTCTAAGTTCCCCCATGATCGGGCATCAGATGATGTGTCAGACTCTTCTCCCCCTGTTTGATATCACAAATGATTTAAAAATCATACATGCATACACAGACAGAAGAATCAACTCTAACCGAAGTGGACGAGAATCCCTAAGTACTCTTTTTCGTCCAAAAAATTTTGAGATGGCATAATGAGTCGAGACTAAGGAAATCTGTTTGTGATAAGAGACACCAAACAAGCAAACATATATAGCACACACTCGTGTAGCCCACACAGAAGATCAGACGACTCAAAGATTCAGAATAATGTGAGTGACCCAAGCCAGTATCAAAACATGTGAACACAAACCAAATTAATACATGAATTTAACTTTTAGTTTAATTCTCGTTAATATAAACCTGTGGAAATCCTCACAACAAATTGGGCTTACAGAAGAGATCACCACACAGCAAGTGACACAAGTTTACAGCATATAAACGGTAGGCTCCTGTGACTAGTCTTTCACCAGGCATACCTTTATCCTACGTATTTTGTAGCATTCTGTTCATACCACTGTATAACAGGCAGCTGGAATTTCCTTTGGAGAGACAGCAAGCTATGTGTACCCACAATAACCCCTTTTTTGCGGTACACACATCATGAAGCACACATGGAGAACAAATTATTGCTTATGCTTTTTCTTATGCTCATTGTTCAATAGAGAAAACATGAATATCACTTGACTTCTCAATTCAATGTTTGTCTCACAAGTCATTGTGCCATGTTCCGACACAGTGTTGTATCAGAGATATCAGTTGACTTCTTAATCAGCTGATACAATTGCTCTCCTCTGCTCTTTGATCTCCTGTTCTACAGCAACACATTTCTTTGTACACAATCTACACAGAACATGACAGGCAGCTATTTTCCACAGTGTGCAGAACCAATTATATACCATTAACTCGTTTGAAGTATGCTGCACAACAAAATTTAAAGCATGTACCTGTCCACACTTTACACACTCGATTGTGACCATTAGATTTCACAAACACCTATAGCAGTTCTTAATGCAATGAAACAATTAAAATTCAGAGGTTTTGTGAAGATGACATCTAATTGAAATTCAGTGTTCACATGATCGATAATGACTAGTTTCTCCTCAACAAGTTCACGAATGAATTGGTGTCTAATCATGATGTGGTTAGTTTGAGAATGCAAGACATGGTTCTTTGAAATGTTTATGGCAATCGTATTATCACAATGTATAAGCAAAGGTTCAGAAGGAGTACCATAGTTAGCAGCCATCTGTTTTTAGATCATGTTCCTGTCTTCCAACAATCTCAGACTCACAAATACCAAAACCATGTTTAGTTCAACAAAATCAGAGTAAATCAATGCTTTGGTTAAAAACTCAACAACTTGGGCTAATGTGTCCATATGATCAAGTACTAACAGTTTCCCACAATCAATTCTAAAATCCAATGAACTCAAAATAGAATCAAATATTCACAAAAAAAGCTATTTATGATTTATGGTACAGTTATTTATCATTCACATAACGTACCATATGTTTGTGTATATGGATTACCGAGAATGACACCATATGTGTCTTGAATAGTTAGACAGACGATTGTTGCTCAGCACATCATAAAGTTGTTTCCTCCAGTTAATCCCACTTGTAATCCTTCTGTTATCTAAAGAGCATGTCCAGTCGGCATCACAATACCCAACCAGGCTGCTGGTTGTGTCCTCTGT
>OVBA01006711.1:0-16299 GCA_900406435.1 Lepidium aucheri
AACCCTAGAGCAAGAGCCTATAAATAATAGTTCAAAACCTAGGAATAGGGGAGAGAAAAAAACGAGAGAGAAAAGTCCTAGAGCTTTAAAGATTACTTTCGCCTTTGTTTGTAATCCGTTTTCATCTAATAAAGTATCTCATTCGAAGTTCCACAATTTGATAACGAGTGTTGAGTTCTAGCATCAACATTTTGGCGCCCACCATGGGGCGTCGAATCATTCTGACCGAAAAGTAAATCGACAGGCGGCGAAAATGGATCCANCGTGTTCGTGTATATGTACCTACATATATATATGCTGGGTAAATTTTATTTTCTTAAAAAGAAGTTCAGATTTTACCTGACATGTCATAATTTTGTGGATAAAATATGTAAGAAAGAATAGATTCTAAAGTCATTGATTTCAGTGATATTAACAAAATAGTTGAAGATGTATACAGTATATGTCAATTTATATTTAGGTTTAAGTTGCTTTCAGATCACAAATTCTCCCATCCTCCTACTTAATTGGCCCATAAAAGACATATCTTATTGTTTTGGCTAACAAAATAATTAAAATTGGTAGAAGGTTTCAAATATAGCATGGTTCCACCAATTTATATCTCCTCATTATTGGTGACTAAATTTTAATGCAATAATTTAGAAATTATTCACTCATTACATACATAATTTTTTTTCAACAGTTAAATCATAATATTGAATTCATAGCCCAAATCTTTATCTAATCCCAGACAATACTACATTGAACAATATAATTCATGAAATCAAAATCGATAAAAAAATATATAAAGACCAAAAAATAGATAGTGCAATTGGCTTGTTTTTTGATCTATCTTAACATCAAAGGTGAATTCGAATTTCACCCTATTCTAGTTGGACATATTGACTATAAAATAGGTTTTATCAATACAATTATTTTTGAAAATAAAAATAAAGAAATAAACATTTAACCACTTAAAAAATGCTACTATATATCGATTTCAGATTTAAGGTTTATCTCATTTATGAAAATTCGTTGGCTTTTTTATATGAAAGGTAAGAAAATATCAACCAACAAAATGGTCAGAAAAAAGCAATATTTTGTAGGAACTTTGTTTATAAATTAAAGTGGTTTTTTTTTGTGAGTTACGAAAAGTGGATGCTAATCATGCTACCTTAAAAAGGGATAAAACTTTAAATCTCATATAGTCACAAAATAACTAATTATCAAAAAATTTAAAAAGTAATTTAAACCAGTTTAAAAAAAAAAACATGTAATTTTGTAAAGAAGAAGGTAATAATTGGAGTAAAATTTCAACAAAACTTTTTTTTGTTTGATAATAGTAATAAAAAAGGAGATGGATAAGACAAGAAACACAAATGGGTCCCACAAAGTAAGGATCTAACGCTTCAGAATGATTCCATCACTTCCTTGTAGGACCCACTTATTAGTATGCGTCATCGCCAATCAATACGTATACACACCGAAACGTTAATTAAATAAAATAAAACGAAGATTCACGAATACTTGAAATGACGAAAATACCCTCTTCGTCATCTTCCTATATAAAAACAACATCATCATGATCTTCTTCTCTCCATTGTCTCGTCTTCCATGTCCGTTATATATCTGTAACTAGAGAGAGAAACAATTCAGAGATCTAACTCTCTTTATTCTTGTTATTATCGTAGAGAGTGAAAATGTTGGGAATCTTTAGTGGGGCTATAGTTCCGTTACCGGAAGAGCTAGTGGCTGCCGGAAGTCGAACTCCGTCGCCTAAAACAACCGGAGCAACTTTAGTTAACCGGTTCATCGAGAAAAATCCCTCGGCCGTGTCTATACAAGTCGGAGATTATGTGCAGCTTGCTTATAGTCATCACAAAGAGAGTCCTCTCCGACCAAGGTGAGTCGCCGACAATTTTGGTTTTTTTAAGATGATTCCAAAATCTCCACCGTTTGATTAGAATTTGACCGATCGGACGGTGAAGAGATCATCGTCAATCGTTTTAATTTGGTTGAAAATTCATTAATTAAAAAAAAAACATAAGGGTAATTGCATGTATGGACACTATTATTTCGTTTACTTTTGTCTGATTTTTCTTATCCAAAATTGCATAGAAGTAGAAGATAGGATATTAGTGAAACTCATTTAATTAGATTTAATTTTGGATATAATTTTGTTTCATATTATACTAATATTTATCTAAATTCCATCCGATTTACATAACTTTGTTATTTTTCTCCTAAGCACTTTACTCAAGTTTGGGTGATGTATGTGTGTGGACCCATTCAATAATTATAGAGTAAAGTCCAGATAATTCTTCAAAATATATTTATTTATACATGATATTAAATTTGTATATACAATATGAAATATGATAAATTGTCGTAGTAAATATAAAAACTTATCTTAGTAAAGCTAAATCTATTGGTTCAAAGGAAAATTTCGACAAAATCTGATCAGATTGGAGTTCCAATATCTTTGGATCCGGATTTGGTATGATTTACGTAATTTCACATGATTTATTACCGGTTATGATGACCTAAAAACCCTATAGATTGAAGATTCCAAATTTCATAGATATTCTTAAAAAAATATATAAATATAAAAATCTAGTAGGTGACATTATAGACGGTGGCACACAGACACGTATCAGAAGTTGTGTAAGTCACTAAAGATTCACAAGGTTTACATGACTCAAACTTGAATTGCTCATGTCACCGAGACTTCGATTGCTATATGTAGGACAAAACATGAATCATAGTATGTAAAATAACATTACATTTCCAAAGTCGTCGGTTGTAATAAATAATCTCTATAGAGTTACGACAAATGGTTTGGCCATTCTACAAAATCAGATTTTTATTGGTCCACCAAACCCTATAAACAATTAATAGCCTCATGAAATATGATGCATCGTTATCTTTAGCTTTTACCCATATCAGTGCCAAACACATTCATTATTGTATGTCTATTTAAAGATCCGATGTTGACTTATCTCTCTGACTAGTCTCATTTACAACATCAATTATTGCACTTCTTTATAGAGATCTCAGCTTGAGTTAATATAGACTTTACTTATATACATTTATATTAAGATGTTTTATAAATGAATGCAGGTCATTTGGTGCCAAGGATGAGATATTCTGTTTGTTCGAAGGCTCACTTGACAACTTAGGAAGCTTGAAGCAACAATATGGGCTTGCGAAGAATGCGAACGAGGTTCTCTTGGTTATTGAAGCTTATAAGACTCTCCGGGACAGAGCTCCTTATCCAGCTAACCACGTTGTGGCTCACTTAAGTGGTGATTTTGCCTTTGTGGTCTTTGATAAATCAACCAACACTCTCTTTGTAGCCTCTGTAAGTTCTTTATGATGATCCCTTTAGAAACCCTTTTAAGCTGTTTTGGTAGTTTGGATTTTGGTGGTAATAATTGGATTCAATTTGCTGCAGGATCAAGTTGGTAAGGTTCCATTATATTGGGGAATAACAGCTGATGGATCTGTGGCATTTGCTGATGATCTTGAGTTGCTTAAAGGTGCTTGTGGAAAGTCTCTTGCTTCTTTCCCTCAAGGTTGTTTTTTTTCTCTTTCTCATTCTTATTTATCTGACTCTTATTACAAGTAATCGACTCGATTTTGATTGGTTTTGTGTGTGCATGTGTTGCAGGTTGTTATTACTCGACAGCAGTTGGTGGGCTTAGGAGTTTTGAGAACCCAAAGAACAAAATCACTGCAGTTCCTGCCAAAGAGGAAGAAATTTGGGGAGCCACATTCAAGGTGAATGATTCTTCAGAAACAAATCATGTTTAAGTTAATTTTCCTCAGCAACATCTAAAATGGTTTCATAAACAGGTGGAGGGAGCAACAGTTCTTGCAGATTGAGAGTGAAAGAGAACAAAAGAATAAAAAAAAGATCCATATCTCTTAAATCTTGAACACTGAACAGCGAGGAAAAATATAATGATGTAGGATAAACAAGAAGCTGTTCTTTGAGTTCTAGAAGCTATCCATGGTTTGCTGAGGATGTGTTGTGTTGTATCTTTCTTTGTACAGCTTGTGTCCGTCTTTTTAGTGTCATCGTCTTAATAAGTTAATGTCTCTAAAACCAAAATCCACCTTTCTCTTGATCATGTAGTCTCTGTTTATTAACTGTTTATCTAGTAAATCTTGCAATTCTCAATCTGTGTACACTCTCATACATGGATCTGTAAGAACAAAAATGGGTTCTGACTGTTCGAGTATTGATATGGTAATCACACCATTCGAGTTATGTTATACAGTACAGAGGAAAGAAAAACACAGAGAACAGAAACAGAAACAGGAAGTTTTACACAGACAACAAGATGTAGTAGAGGCAAGGCAACTCTAGTTCATGTGTTCTACAGATTAAGATGCAGGACAGATATCCTCCAAACTGTGAGAAAAAAAAACATTATGGTTAAGATCAACTTCTTTTGTGGAAACTTCGATGCAGAAGTTTCAGAAAGAAAAAAAATCATACCTCTCCCCTAAACATTCGATAATGTCGCTTGTGAGAGTTGATCTCTTATGTTTTGTAAAAGCAAGAGATGCAGCTTTTCTCAGTAAGCCTGATGCAGCTATGCATCCTAAGATGGCTGGATTCTCAGAGGGACTAGATTTGTTGGTTTTAGAGATCGTCAAAAACACTTTGCTCAATCAGTAACTGAGTTAAAAAGTTCGTGCATAGCAAATGAAGAAAGTATCTAACCTTTCAAGGCCTGACTTAAGTTGTTGCGCCCATGATAGGAACACTGCAACACTAGATGAAACCAAAATCCATGTAGGCAACTATTAGTGGCCACTCAGACTTTTAACCGTTGTAATCTGTGCAATTCAATGATATTGGATCAAAGAATGGTGTAGTTACCTCCCGGAGAGGATATCTCCTTGTCCACCACAGCGCCTAGGCGAACCATATATGCTCACTGATTTTACTGCAGACAATAACCACACCTGGCGTTCTCAAGTTTTTCTAACCGAGAAAAAAAAAGATAGTGAAAAAGTTACTCACCTATCTCCCCGTTGCTTATAAGATCAGACTTCCCTTTCCTGAGAATCGTAACGCCACCAATCCTGAATGACACATGTGTATAACATTACGAGCATAATATTTTGAGCTGCTAATAAGATGAGCCTGGGGATACATACTTCACTTTAGATAACTTGTGAAGCTTTTCAGATTCTAACTACTTCTTTCTAAACCTGTTAAGTGAGCTTTGCACTTACTGTTTGGCCAAAGAACGTAGCTGATCTTCAGCATCTTCTTCATCTACTTCACAATTTAGCACTTTCTGAACCAGACGCTTATACTCATTCACATTTGGGGTTAAGACAGCAAGCGGATAGTGGTTGACAAGATCAATGTAATTTGTTACAAGAAACAGCCCGTCCTGCAAAATCACCATAGAAGATTAAACAAGCAAGATTAGGGGAAAAGCCTATCAAAACCCGCATTATTTTTTTATATATCACTGCTTACCCCATCTACAACAAATGGAACATTGAACTTTTTAGCAAGAAGCATGATTTTACTCACACATTCCTGCAAACATAGAGTCGTCAAGTCAACTATCAAAGCATTGACAGCTCGAATTCGGTAAAGTGATGAAGCAGAAGCAGAGGATTCTGTACCAGGAGAAATGGATCCCTTCCCAAACCAGGACCAATAACCAGACAATCAAATCTTTCCATCCATTTATCGACTTCCCCAAGCACTTTATCCTGGACTTTTTGTTTATCTTCCTCACTAAATTGGCTGTGTTCAGATTACAAAATATAGAGATTGTGAAACTGTGCCTGTAATAAAACCTATTGGAATGAAACCACAGTAGGAGTAGCAGACATTTTGGACAGGAGAATAGTTACCTGATGCTATATGATTCCTCGAGAACAGGGTGAACTATAAGCTCAGGACTATAGCTCTTTATAACAGGAGCTGCGTCTTTCGTGCAGAAGACATGAGACAAATCAGCACCCTACAATTTTACAAGAAACTAAAGTCTT
The DNA here is from genome assembly GCA_900406435.1 of Lepidium aucheri. Lineage (NCBI taxonomy): Eukaryota > Viridiplantae > Streptophyta > Magnoliopsida > Brassicales > Brassicaceae > Lepidium > Lepidium aucheri. The sequence goes on from OVBA01006711.1 coordinate 6,007, forward strand.
CTCTTTTGTGTACAAATCAACATAAATCAAGGATGGGTAGAAGGATGCTGTGATTGACTAATAGACACAAAACTACTGACAATTTTCAAAGCTGAAATGGCGGCGAAATATGGAGCTCCTGTGTATTCACGACAGCCTCCAATCACAGCTATCTTCCCTGACACAGATCAAATTTTTCAACACAGAAGCTAAAACATCAAAGCAACCTCACAGACTCAAGATTTTAATCTCTAAAGTTCTGATATTGATTCATTACCGATCACACAAAAAAAACACTAAAGCAAGTGGCAATTACGCAGAGACTACGAGTAAAGTACTAACCAGCTTGGCCTTTGTGTCGTTTGAGGTCGAGCGATGGAGTCACGGCTCTAAGAACACTCTCAGCATCGGCCTCCGATGTGGAACTCATTGCTCTGATTAGCTTGGGGAGATGGATTCGTGAAGCACAAAGCGCTCGTACCAAAAACTGTTGCCTTCTAAGCACACTTGAAGAAGAAGGTGAGTAAGAACTCAATCGTCCCAAGCTAGAGATGACGCAATGCTTTGCCAACATCAGAATTCTCGTTGATTTCTACAGAAGAATTGAGAAAAAGCCAACGCTTTCGATACAGCACCGAGAGAACGAACCATCTGTTTGACTCGGAGGGTCTTATTTATTTATTTATTAGGAAAATGAAAAACAGAACCTTTTTACGGTATCGGAGGGTTAGAGAGAGGAGGAAGAGGAAGAAGATGAAGAGGACGGCGATGGACAACGCGATTCGATCATCGGTGGTGGTGTTGGGATCATTGGCTTTTGGTTATATGTCACTAGAACTAGGCTACAAGCCTTTCCTTGAAAAGGCAGAACAATACGAACGATCTATGCAATCTTCTCAACAACAACAACAACAAGGTTTTGTATTACTTTCTCTCTCTTTCAGTAACTCTGCTTCAATGAAGTTTAGTTTTTTTGTAGGAAAGTTTCAATGAAGTTTAGTTGATGAACCATTTGGGGGTTTTTGTTTCTGAACTGATGAACATTTTTCTTAAGGCATTAGAGATTTTAGATCCCAAGCTTTGATAATTCCAATTTGTCTTTGCTCGTATTCAAGTGAAATTTTCAGAAATCTCATCTTAGTTTATGAGAATTGGCAGTATTGCCAAAGAAAGTCTCAATATTTTCATCTCTTGCTTCTGGCTCCGAGTGGTAACAATGTGTAAACCCAGAATGGCTACAAGAAAGAGCACTATGAAATAGAATGGCAGGATCATTAAGGGAACCTAACTGCAAAATATCAAAACTTTTCTTTGATGCATAATTGTGGAATGATGATTACTGAAATCTTGTAGAACCGTGGATGAATCTGTGGATCAGTGATCACAACATTTCTATGCACATATATTGCGCTACTAGGAGAAGATGATTTGCCCATATAAAGTTTCTCTGAAAGCTCTTTCTCTTTCAGTTTGTTTCCATATAGTTCTTTGAGCCTGTATCAATGAATACTAAAGTACTGTGATGCTCATCTTGAATCAGATCCCATCAACCAATATGTCTGTGCCCTTAATGTTCTTAGTCATGTGTCATCGAATCTATAAGTTATCTAACTGAGTACATTGATTATGTCTCCCTTACTCTCTGATCTTGCAGATAAACCTGAAGAAAGATGGGACGATAGCAACATCGAAGGATGGGAAGAGAAAAAGTAGTTCTACATTAGCTTCATGTAACTGAATGGTGGCTAGAAACACTAGAAGGCTGAACAAAGTAAACACTGTTGCTTCGTTTTAAAGTCAACCAAATCATTTAAACTTTCTTGTTTTCATAAAAAAATAGCGTTAAATTAGGTAAACAAAAGCTCTATTACCCAAAATTGTGAATCAGCCTAATATGTGCAATTAAAGATCAATTTGATCTCAACCGGTACGCAAGCTCTTCTCGGTTCTCACTCCATGACTCATTGACTCCTGTCCCTAGACAAATAACATGTGATGTGTTCATACTAATCTCCGGCATGGACGGTTTAAATCAGAGTTTCGAGATTCATACATAAAGTTTTTACCTTTCTTTAATCATTAGAGATTCCATCTAATTTTCAAATACAGTTTCATTGGATCTACCAAACCAAAACAAGTATAAACCATATTACAAGTCGATTAACAAGTACAAAATTTTGGACCAAAAACGCTATTATCGGTAGATAATCCAAACGCATTAACCGTTTGATGCAGACTAACGTCACGCGCCATGTTCGTGCGTGTGCCATGTAAAGGACCCACCAGTTATAAGGAAGGACCCACGATTTCACATTCTCTCAAAGTCTATCACTTTGTGAAACAAGACGGTCAAGAAAAAGTTGAGAGTGTTCTTTTTAGATTTGGAAAAAAACCCAAAACTGTTCAAAAGTTATAATTACAGCTTTGGATTTGTATTTGTTTGCTAATCCATTTCCTTATTTGAAGAGCTTCCTCCTTTCAACTTCAGTGGCCATTAGTCTTCTTTCTTCTCATTCAACTCCTTTTCCGTTTTGATTTCTTTCTGTTTCTAAAGAGTCCAGAAGAAGGAAGAATCAACTCAGAGTATAAGTAAGCCTTCAACTTTTGAGCTTCTTAAAACTTCTAATGTCGAAGAACTCATCTCAAGAAGACGATGAAGCTATGCCAGTATCCGAAGTGATTAAGAGATTCAAGCGTTTAAGGCTCGTATTCGAGCCGTCATTGGGAGTCTTGGGGTTCTTCTTGGTGGGTTTGTGTTTAGTCTTTAGCTTTTTGTACCTCGAAAACAAAACTGTAGCTAAAACTAAAAGTCACGAGTTTTCGAATCAATCGGAGAGATTTTTTTGGCTTAAGGAGCTCGATGAGTCTGGAGATAACTACATCAACAACAACACCAGAGTTGGGTTTCTTGAGGAGAGTGGGAACACTTGTAATGTCTTCGATGGAAAATGGGTATGGGATGAAACGTATCCGTTGTATCACGCTAAAGATTGCATCTTTCTTGATGAAGGATTCAGATGTACTGAGTTTGGGAGACCGGATTTGTTCTACACTAAGTGGAGATGGCAACCTACACATTGTGATTTGCCCAGGTAATGTTTTGTTATGTTCTACACATTTTCTGAGTTTTGTTACTATTTCCTGCATTTTTCTCGGTGGCCAAAAGGCTTTGCTTGAGATTTCCATGGAAAATTTACAGGCTTTGACAGTATTCTTCAGATTTTGGTGCTCTCTCTTAATTTCTTGTCCTTTGTTGGCCTTGTGATGTCATCGAATATTCGAATATATGCATTATATGAACCCGTTAGCCTCATAATCATGGATCCAAAGAACATGTATGAACACAGTTTTGTCTGGGATTGCAAATGTTATGTTTAGGATTTGAATCTCACCGAGGTCAAGGAAAAGATTTTGGCATTGGTCTATAGATTAGTTTGGAGGATGAACTTTGGTTATGTGTTTTCTTTGAATTCGGTTACTTAGCTCACTCTTTTGTTTTGGTTATAAATGGATCAGATTTGATGCGAAGTTGATGCTGGAGCAACTAAGGAACAAGCGGCTTGTATTTGTTGGTGACTCTATTGGAAGAAACCAATGGGAGTCTCTTCTTTGTATGCTATCTTCTGCAGTCAAAAACAAGAACTTGGTTTACGAAGTGAACAATAGACCCATCACCAAGCACATGGGCTACTTTGTATTCAAGTTTCACGACTACAATTTCACTCTTGAATACTACAGAGCACCGTTTTTGGTTCTCCAAAGCCGTCCACCTAAAGGATCACCAGAAAAGGTTAAGACAACTCTTAAACTAGAAACGATGGATTGGAGTGTTGACAAATGGAAAGGTGCGGATATATTAGTGTTTAACACAGGTCATTGGTGGAACTATGAGAAAACTATTCGCGGGTTAGCTTCTTTCTTCTTGTTAACAATCTTTGGACTAATCAGATTTGGTTTGTATCTCTGATCGATGTTGGATTTGTTATTGCAGAGGTTGTTACTTTCAAGAAGGAGAAAAAGTGAAAATGAGAATGAAGATAGAGCATGCGCATAGAAGAGCTATGAAGACTGTTATGAAATGGATACAAGAAGAGGTTGATTCAAGCAAAACACAAGTCTTCTTTCGCACATTTGCCCCAGTGCATTTCAGGTTTGTTGGTGAACATAACTAGAAAACAATAATCTTACTATCAAACATAAGCTTCCATGTAATTGTGGTTTTCTTATATACAGAGGAGGAGATTGGAGAAGCGGAGGAACATGCCATATGGAGACATTGCCTGATTTTGGAGCCACTCTGGTTCCATCAGAAACATGGGATCATTTAAAGCTTCTTCAAGATGTCTTGATGTCTCTTTACTACTCAAAAAGATCAAAGCCGTTAAAACTGAAAGTGTTGAACATAACAGCAATGGCTGCTCAACGAAACGACGGTCATCCATCATTATACTACTTAGGCTCAGCTGGTCCTGCACCGCTCCATAGGCAAGACTGCAGTCATTGGTGTCTCCCTGGAGTTCCTGATGCGTGGAATGAACTTCTCTATGCGTTGTTTCTTAAGCACCAAGGTTTTTCCGGATCAAGCAATGGCAATACAGACAACTTTACATAAACATAACTCTGGTCTGCACTCTTAAGAGATTTGATTTGGTGATTAGGTAATTGGGTGGGGGAATTTGTAATTACTAATTAGGTTAAACCTCTTTGGTTGTAAAGATAAACATTCATCATCTTCAAAGATTTGACCTTTTGAGTGACCCTTATTTTTTTATGGGTCAAAAAAGCATTTTGGACCGTTATAACACGAAACGTTGCTTATACATAAATCAAAAAAGCATTTTTTGTTTGTTTTTCTTAAGTTGTAACAACATAAGATCTTGTAAGAAAATTGACTCTCCCTCTCCTCGAGTCCTTGATTCTCCAAAGCTAGTTTCGCTCACTGTTTATGCGTTTCGTTTCCTACTTTTCAGATCCTAAATCAAAGGTACTGGCTTCATTATTCTGCTGATTTTCTCTACCTTTCTCGGACATTCTTAGTCGAGGGTTTTGGATGATGGTTAGCTTAAATAAAAAGTGCAAAAATAATTGCTTCTGTGTTTAAATGTACTTAACCGTTAAATTTAGATGCAAAGCTGTGTTTGGGTCTTTTGTTTCTTTCTAAAGCTCTAAATTTTGATGGAAGTATTGAAGATCTGTCCTTTAATACTTACAGGTGTGCATACTGTTTGTTCAAATGCTTGAAAGAAACATTTTTCCAGTGAGAAACTCAGAATTTGTAATTCAGATTGAGTTCATTGTTCGTCTTGGTAGATTTATAATATGAAACCGGTTTCTGATTATCTGTTTGAATACATCATATAGGTGAAATTGTTACTTTACTGGGGCATGTGTAGATTTTGAATCCAAAAGTGATTGTGTATACCAGATCCTCTAAAAAAATGAACTTTGATTCTATCTTGAGCCCAAAGTACTGAGAAAAATGAAAAATATATATGTTGGTCGCAGACAGGAATCTAAAATATATCATTCACATCCTTTTCTTACGCGTGCATCGTTTCATTGTGATTGTGTTCCCTAGATTAATGGTTATAGGTATATGCATGTCCATTGATAGCAAATTGACATTTGTTTGATTTGGTTTTGAAGGTTTGGAAACATGTTCCTCAAAGTCCAGTTGCCATGGAATGTGATGGTTGCAGCTGAAAACATGGACGCTAAAGGACTTATCTTGAAGAGAACTATAGTAATACAGTTACTAGACGCATTTGCTTCCAAGAAATCAACTAGGAGCTTGGCTACTACTTGGCAGTCACAACTCTGGACAAAATCGGAGAAGGAAAAATCAGAGAGCACACTGGAGAAGTTATGTTCTCAGTACTTTCCAGTGGACTCACTTTTAAGATCTTTAAAGGAGAGATACTTAACAGTGTCGTGCACACGATGATGAAAGAAGGTGTCTTCATGAGATGTGGTCCTGTTGAGAATGTTTTCCTCCATTTCACAAAGATGCCGGATTTCAAGTATATCCCAGGAGAGAACCCAATCTTCATGAATGAGAAGATGTCTAGGATTCAGGTTCAGGCTAAGGTTAGGTTCCTGGTGATTGGGACAGAGTGGCTGGAGTAGAGAGGGAGTTTCGAGCGTTGGCAAGCTTGGAAGGTGACTATCTTGGACCAAATTTTGAAGAATGATCTGCTTGATTTCTTCATGTGGTGGGGTTTATTTGGGCAATTCACCATGTCTATTCAACTTAGTATGTAGTTTGTGTCTTGTAAGTACCTCTCAAGCTGTGCATATAATGAATCTTGATCTTTGAATGTAATGATACTCTCCACCTCCAATAGGAAAGGTGGTTTAATTTAGGTATATGATATTGGTACTTTTGTAGTGATTAAATCTTACTTTCTCTTACCTAAACATAGTTTTTCTTTTTCCTATTAAATTACTAGTATTTCATAAAACTAAACTCCGTGCGTCAATATTTTGACCCTCGAGATGTCTAACTAATTTTGGGAATTCCCATACATAAATGACCAAAATCAAATTACTGGAATTGACATTTTACAAAAATCGGACGGTACTCTATTAAATCAGAATATCAGACTGCGGAGTCATTATCTTTATTAGATATTAGACAATATGGTCCTAATCACCAAGTTTTACATAATAAAATTTGGAAGCTCAATTGTCCAAATAAATCCGTAATTTTATATGTCAAATTTTATCTAGTTGTACTACTATTAAACAGAACTTAGCACAGTGTGAAGTAATCTGTGACACTCGCTCTTCACGATGGAACAGAGGGTGAAACTATAAATCATGCGATCTTTGAATGCCCTCCAGTGGTTCAGACATGGGTACTGTCGTGCATTCCTTCAGCGAGAGATGTTTTCCCAAGAAGTTCAATTTGGTACAATCTCGATTATCTTTTTTGGCGACTACCAGATCAAGATGAGATGAAGATTTTCCCCTGGATCATTTGGAACATTCAGAAAGCAGCAAATGATCATTGCTTTTCCAACAGTGATATGGATCCATGTAATATTATTCTTCAGGAATTATCAGACTACAAAGAATGGTGTTCAGCTCGACATGAATTCAAGGAGCACAGAATTCCAGTGGTCGTACATACAACCATAAAGAAAAGCTCATTGTCTATCCCATCCATATAGAATCATAATTTCACAGGCTATAAATGTCTGGTGGATACCTCCTAGACGAGTTTGGACCTTCATACTAGTTTGGATTGGTTTTGCTTTCCAGATTCAGTGGAAAGAGGATACATGGGCGCACGAAGTGCCAATCGGAGTCTCTCTACTCTTCATTCGGAGATCGAAGCTGTTCTTTGGGCAATGAAGTTTATACTGACGCTTCAAATTACGGAGGTGGAGATTTCGACGGATTGCAAGACAGTGCTGAAGATTTTTGACCGTCCTGAAAAGTGGACGACTTTTCTCCCTTACTAGGAGGAGTTCTCAAGGTTAAGCTCTTTCTTTCATAATTTATCTCTCTCTGTTATTCTCATAACGTTAAATCATAAAGTTAACTCTCTAGCACGTAATATTCGAGAGACTGCTTTTGATTTATTGATGTAATTTTTGTTTGTAACTTTGGGTTCCATTGTAACTCTTGGTTCCATTGTAACTTTTGGTTCCAAATCATAATATAATTGACGTTGACAAAAAAAACTCTATCCCCTCCTAATTGAAGTAACTCAAGTGAATTTGAATTTAATTTCTCTTAACTGCTCCACATGCAAAACTGCAGTCATTGGTGTCTCCCTGGAGTTCCTGATGCGTGGAATGAGAATTTCTATGCGTTGTTTCTTAAGCACCAAGGTTGTTCAAGATCAAGCAATGGCAATACAGAAACTTTACATAAATATAATTTCGGTCTGCACTGATTATGATTGGATGATTAGGTAATTGGGTGGAAAAATTTGTAATTGCTAATTAGGTTAAACCTCTTTGGTTGTAAAGATAAAAATAAATTCATCATCTTGATCTTCTGAGTGATCCCTATTTTTTTGGGGTAAAAACCTATATTTGACGGTTCTCTTACGAAATGTTGCTTATGTAACGATGCAAAGTTTTTTTAAAAAACGAAAACAATAAAGAAAGAGAATATGCACCATAACTTAACGAGATTCGGTCAAAATGCCTACATCCTCCAAACATTACCAAATTAATATTTCACTAAAAATTATTACAAAAGCGATAAGATGAGACTACAAGCTTTTGTATGTAGAGAAGATTTATTTTGGGATGATTTACAAATGAGAATGGAGCACGTATTTATAGGTTAAGGATCACCATCAACTTGCTTACCAAACATCCAAGTGTCAACATCAAGTCTCCAAATGTCTTCACCAAGCCTCCATCAACTTGCTCACTAAGTTTTCATGTGTCTTCACCAAGCCTCCATGTGTCCTCCATGTAATTTGACACATTTCTACAGCTTATACATATATCCAAGAGAAATTTGGTTGATTGCCTCTTTTTAAATATGAAATTAGGAGTTTCCCCTATTTTTAGTAGGGCAAATGAACCTAAATTAAATCCACTATGCCCATATTCTCCATTATCTGTTCTTCTTTCTCTTCTCTTCCTTCTCTTTTACGTTTTGCTCTCTTTTCTTTTTCTTCTCTCAGCTCTCTCTCACTCTTTTTTTCCTCTTCTCTCTCACGTTCTTCCTCTTCTCTCTTCTCTCAGCTCTCTACCTCTCTCACTTCATATCCTCTTCTCTCTCATACTTTCTTCAGCTCTTTTTTTCTCAGCTCTCTCTATCTTTTATTCATTTTATTTTGAAAATTTTTGAGAAACATTTGGAGTTTTTTAGATCAGATGGACATAGACTTAATGTTTTAATTTGATTTGGAATTATTATAGAAAAAATTTGTGAGGGTCTTATTAGAGGTTAGAGATGAATATATGATAAATTTAGTCTTCACTCAAAAACATAAACATTTTTTTACCAGATAATAAATGTATTATCAGGTAATAAATAAGTTAACAAATAATAATTACGATAACAAATGTATTAGCGGATCATATATCTACTATATAATAAAAAGAAAACATTTTGAAACTTTACCCGTTGACTCAACCTTATTTACTCATAATGCCATTAGAGATTTTATTTAAATAATATAGTTTGAATTTTATGGAAAGGTTATTGATGTAATAACCTTAATTGTAATCATATACATCATACCCTATATAATTACCATGCACTATTCATGAATCTTCCCTATATTTGATACATAATTTATCTGAAATCTTATTATTTAATATAATTATTAGAAAATCTTTAACAAATTTCTATCTTTATGACCAATTATAATTTTGTTTCTTTAAATAACCATAGAATATTCTAATTATATCCTAATTTTTGGAATTTAATTTTAAATATTTTAAAATCATTTTTTTCTCATAAAATATTCTAATTATATCCTAATTTTCGGAATTTAAGTTTAAATATTCTTAAAATTTTTTTTCTTTAAATAACCAAAGAATATCCTAATAATATCCTAATTTTCGAAATTTAATTTTAAACATTCTTGAAATTTTCTTTTTTTCTTAAATAACCCTAGAATATCCTAATTTTCGGAACTTAATTTTCAGATCTTATTTTTTTTCCTTATGTATCTTCATTCAAATATTCTTATTTTAATTTTGTTAATAACTTACCAATTTAGAATTCAAAATATAATTTTTCCATAATTATTGAATCGTATGAAGTAAATATAGAAAATTATTGCTTTAAATATATTTTCGAATCAATGTCAAATATATGCTAACTAATTATTTTTACAATTTATATATTCTACACGATACAACCCTAATTTTCTTCCTATAAAAGCAACTCTAATCGACCTATTTCTCACCACATTTTTCTGTTCTATATTTTTTGATGATATTGTTTTGTGACTGCAGGCTGAAATCATCCAGACAACATGAAGAATCAATGTGACTTTTTGTATACTACGGAAGACATAATACTCATGTAAGTAACTTGCATATTCATCTATATGTATTTGTTTTATTATGTAAATTTGAAATTTAAATTCCGTACTAATTATCATTCACCATCATTATTCTATATCTCAATTTTTTTTGATACGAGCAAACATCACAACTCTAGACTTTTATTAGAAAGTGTAAAGGTAAACACATTGTTTTGTTAATTAATTGATTTTTTTGTATAAATAGTAATCTTATAATGTTTGTTGGCTCAAAAAATTCACTAGAAATAATATGGTCTACAACTTCAACAAAGTAACATATTTTGTAGGCTCAAAAAATTCACTAGAAA
>OVBA01006712.1:0-16296 GCA_900406435.1 Lepidium aucheri
GATCGGTCTACGCCATTATATTCGTTAAATTCCAACCAGAACAATACGGATGGATTGATCTTGTCTAGACAGATCGATCCATATTGTTCTGGTTCGAAGTTTATCGAATATATTGGTGTTGACCGATCGATCTATACGGATCGATCGGTCGCTGCATCANTCGGTCGCTGCATCAGAGAAAAAAAAATTTGCCAGATTTTGGCAGATTTGCGGGAAGTCTGCCAGAATTTTGGTAGACTTGCAGAAAGTCTGCCAGAAATTTGGCACGCTTGCGGGAAGTTTTAGAATTTTGGCAGAATTGCGGGAAGTCTGCCAGAAATTTGGTAGACTTGCGGAAAGTCTGCCAGAAATTTGGCAGACTTACGGAAAGTCTGCCAGAATTTTGGCAGACTTGCAGGAAGTCTGCCAGAATTTTGGCAAATTTGCAGGAAGTCTGCCAGAATTTTGGCAGACTTGCAGGAAATCTGCCAGAATTTTGGTAGACTTCCTGCAAGTCTGCCAAATTCTGGTAGACTTGTAGGAAGTTTACCAAAATTCTGGCAGACTTCCTGCATGTCTGCCAGAATTTTTTGGCAGACTTGCAGGAAGTCTGTTAAAACTAAAAAATTTCAATAACAAAACCAGAAAAGCAGATAATTTGACATAATTATTACCTGAATATCAATAGGCAATGAATCCTTATTGATATAACTAAAATCTTTTGTTTCTTGCACCATAATTTAAGAATTTCTTAGCTCATGGAGAAGCTTTCTTGGGTATATATACTTTTAAAAGGGAATAGAATATCTTTTTTATAAATCTAAAATATTTCTATTTTCGAATAGTCTTATTAAATTAATTCTGAATTACATACTGTCAATAGGAAAAGAAAAACTACAAATCATCATTTTTTGGTAAAAGAGTATAATAGTAATTAATAATAATAGAGAAAAAAAGTGGGTTATATAAGTAATTTTTAAAAAAGTAGGTTATATAAGTAATTTATAAATTAAAGTAGGTTATCATAGTAATTTTCCCTTTATTTTATTGTTGTTTTATGCTTGTAGTCCAGTACCATTTGTGATTACTAAAGTGAATGAATAAAAAATTGTATCAATATGTATATTCAGTTTAATTGTTCAGAAGTTGTGATGAATCCAATACTCTCCTATCAAATACAAACTGATGTGCTAAGGTGAGAATTACGTTTGTTTGGAACAAGTAAGACTCTTTCTAGATGCATATGTTTTAGCTGATTCTAGTTTTTGCTTTGTTTTATTTTTTTGATAGGTTAAAAGAGAAGAAGAATGCCGCCACAGTGTTTGAATGCTCCATGGGAAAAGGAGAATCAGATGAATGAAAAGGAGAATAAGAATAAGAAGAATGGGAATGAGAATGAGAAGAAGAGGAGAAAGAAGGACCTAAGGCGTTCTCCAATGGATGAAGAACTCTCTTTGACGCCAGACTCATCTCTAGCAATACAAGAGCAGCAACCACCACTGCTGTCAACAACTACTCCTCCATCTGCATCTACTCCTCCAACTACGGTAACTAGATGGAACTATATTTATTTTATGCATGAATATGTAAAACTACATAGAACTATTTGTATTTTTCAAGACTAGGTTAGACTATCTAAAACTATATAACACACGTATATTTGGATTTCAGGGAATGGGACCGATGAAGCCTTTGGATATGCACTTCCCTCTGACCCAGTATGCAAAAGGTTGTAAAATGTCTTCATGTTGTGATGATAACAAGACGGTGAGCTTTCTAGAGGATCATCTAAGTGATAGCGAGCAAAGATGGTTTGCCGATCATCCACAATTTCGCCATATTTGGCACATGACTCGGAGCCAAAACCGAAAAGTTAAGAGTATGTGGATGCTTCTCTTGCGAACAGCAAAGACTGAAAAGAGCAAGAATGTTGGTTCATAGTAAATGGTGTCCCGATTAGGTATTCACTTATAGAACATGGGTTGCTTTGTGGATTAGATTGTCATATGTATCCTCTCAACCGTGGAAAGTTAGGTAGCTTTAGTTTTGTTAAGAGAAATTTTGGAAGGCAAGGAAAGATTACTGTGCGAGATGTGAAGGAAAAGTTAGAGATGATGGAAAAGTCTCGTGATAGATTAAAAATGGCTGTCCTTTTGTACTTGAGCACGATTATAGAAGCCAATAAAAGTAAAGAAAGCATTGATTCCTTTCTTCTTAGAGTTGTTGATGACTTAGAAGCTTGTACATCGTTTCCATGGGGGAGATATATGTTTGATTTCTGCATAAAGGAAGTTAAGCACATGATGAACCACTTTGATAGTAAAGCACGAGAAACTTGGTGCTTTCCTGGATTCATTATTCCATTAGAGGTAAATTTGTTTTGTTTGATTTATTTTGATTTAATTTTTTAGTTTTAAGTGCAATTTTATCATATGAAATTTTGTTTTTTATTCATGTCTAGATCTTGGCTGTGGAGTACATTCCTACATTGAAGACAAAATTCCGAGAAGAAGTAATCTCGGAATCCGATGATTGTTCACGAATGTGCAAGGGGAAGTGGCAATCCGGTAACATGCAAGGCTTCACACTAGAGGAAATTTATGGAGAACTTGGATCGGTAACAAAGGTGAGACTTTAATTTCTGGTATTTATTGTACTAATTTGTACTAACTTGGATTGTTGTTGAAAGTGATGAAGGATATAGAGCAAATGAAAGATGATTTTGCTAAATTTCGCAATGAAATTTATGAGAGGGTGCAAAAGATGGAATAAAGATATGATCGAGCAAATGAAGATTGGGAAGATCTGAATTTCCAGCATCAATCCGGATTTGAGATGGGCGGGCATTTAGGTATTAACTACGAACAAGAACAAGCTGAGCAAGATAATCTAATTTATTGATTGTGTTATTGCTTTTTGAAAAACTGAGCAAGATAATTAATATAGTTTATTGTTTTTGTAGAACATGTTGAAGAGCTACATGTTGATGTAGAAGAACATGTCAAAGATGAAGAAAGAGTAGAACAAATTGAGCAAGGTAGTTTAATTTAATTGATTGTTGTTTTCTTGTTAAGAAACTAAGCAATGTAATTAATGTAGTTGCTGCAAAGGAGACTGATGAAGTTGGTGCGAAGGAGACTGAGGAAGTAGCTACAAAAGAGACTGATGAAGTTGAAGCTGGAAAGGATACTGAGGATGTTGGAGCTGCAAAGGAGACTGAGGAAGCTGCTGCAAAGGAGACTGATGAAATAGTTGCTGCAAAAGAGACGGAGGAAGCTGCTGCAAAGGAGACTGAGGAAGTTGGAGCTGCAAAGGAGATTGAGGAAATTAGAGTTGCAAAGGAGACTGAGGATGTTGGAGCTGCAAAGAAATCTGGGAATGTTGGAGCTGTTCTCACATATGCAAGGAAAAGGAATTTGTCGAAGCATGTTAGGACTCCATACACACGTGAGACGAAGCGCAAGACTCTAGGAAAGTGATGGTTGTTTTTTGTTTTAATTGGTTACAATGATTGACCTTATGGTATGTTATATGTCGGTTGTAGAATACTTAGGAAGAACTATTTTATTTGTCGGTTTTTAAATATTTAAGAAAATCTATGTTATGTCGGTTTTGGAACATCAAAAAAATCTATGTTGTGTACCAAATTTAGATATAAAATAAATTAATTTTTAGAGTAAATGTTGCGCCGCCAAGCTGCCAAATGTTTCAGAGCAAAAAAATAAATTAATTTTAAATTAAAAAGAATTTGGACGAATAGTAGTGTGACACCTAGCACCGACTTTTAGAGGTTGCTTATCTCGCTGCCACGTGGAGTCATAGTTGTATCTAGTTTTCAGTTGTATTTTTTATAACATAGTTGTATTTTTACAATTTATGCAAATATCTAGTTATTCTCTTTTTAAATCATTATAATCTAGTTGTATCAAACAATTTATGTAATTAAACTGCATATATGTGCTATCCATATAAAAATATTTGTGAAAAGACCATTTTTACAATAAATATAATAACCACCCCTAAGTAACATACAAAACATAAAGAATGTTAAGTTACAATATAAACATGTTTTGATAGTTGTAAGAAATTCGTAAAAATAAGTTTGTGATATTTAGTTATTTTTAATGGTTATTTATATAGTATAAATGTTTTAAAGCATATTTATGTATATATGGATATAAAATTGGTTACAATAATTAATCATAGCATCTTATATTTAAACATAGTTCTACTTAGTTTTTTCTAGTTATATTGACATATATATAATACAATGATTTGTTCGTGAACTAGGAACATATGAACGGCCCTAACCTTTCTATTTTATCTTTTACAAAACCTAACTGGATCTTGGTCCGTATCAGATCAACTAAACTTGATCCTACGAAATCTGTTATTATTGCTCAATAGTTGTACCTATTAGCGCCTAGTTGTATAGAAGTTAATATAAAAGCATAGTTGCATCTATTGGCGCCTAGTTGTACGAAAACGGAAATAAATGTACATAAGTCATGATTTTAATACATAATCCAGCCTGTTATAACAAAGTGAAACAAAAAAGAATTTTAGAGCCAAACCCTAGCATTCACCCCCACTTTGAAACCAAGTGTACATGCCTCCTCCCCCACTTGTTTGTCCACCCATACTCTTGTTTCTCCTTCTATGATATTCTCCAACAGATGGAAATCTTCTTTCTTGATTTCTTCCTCTTTTTTCTCACACAAGGGAGGTAAAGCATACAACTCTCTTACTTCGTCCGGAAGAATCCATTGAGATTTATCAGGCAATGGATAAATCATTCTGTAATACGCTAATGCCCAATTCTCCATAAGATAATACTTAGAGCACAAATCAGATGCTTGACTCGTATCGTTGGATCTGGCAGCAGTAATTGCATGTACACATGGATATTTGTCTATATCAAAATACTTGCAGCTGCAAGTATTTTGCTTCAGATTAACCAAATACGTCTTGCCATCACGTCCAACAATATTATATTCAAGCATACAGCTGTTGAGCTTAGCACTTCCAACAGCTTTGCGGTCGTGCATCTTCTATGAATTTCACTTTCTACAATAGGTACAAGTTTCTGTGCATTTGATACCTCCAAAGAACTTTGCCTATGCCTATGAAACCACTTAACCAATTTTCCAACTATCACATCGATCATGGGTAACAAGGAGTACTTCCTAGCTTCTCTAAATATAGCTTTAATAGATTCAGCACAGTTAGTGGTATCTATGTTGTACCTGTCTCCAGGAAAATAGCATCTTGCCCATTTACGAGGATCAGCACTCTTATTGAGATACACAGTAGCAGCAGGATATCTTGTCTTTAATGCATCATAAAGTCTTACAAATTCACCCTCTGTGTAGACCCGAGCACACTCTTTGAACTTTGCTGCAATTGTATCTCGATTGACATTAGAACAACTACTTTTCACATTCTGAGATAAATGATATATACAATAACCATGTTTAGCTAACGAAAAAACCTTACGAACTGACTTAATGAGACTTTGATTCCTATCAGAAAGAAAAACAAGTTTAGGTCCATCTGCTACTATACCTTTCAACATCCTGAAAAACCAACTCCAACTAGCATCTTTTTCACCATCAACCACTCCAAATGCAATTGGGTAATGGTGATGATTAGGGTCTTGGGCTGTAGCAACGATAAGGACTCCACCACGTACATTTTTTATGTGAGTACCGTCCATAATTATTACTTTCCTCATCGCTTGGAAACCTTCAATGCAAGCTCCCAAAGCAAAGAACAGGTACTTAAATCTATTATCCTTGTCCAATTCCACATGTGAAACTGTACCTGGATTCATTCTCTTCAGCATGTACATATAGGAGTGCACCATCATGTAACTCTCTTCTGGACTACCCCGCACATTATCAGCAGCCAGTTTGCGTCCTCTCCACGCGGTGGAGAGTGATATTTTAACACAAATTCGTCCTTGCACCAGACCAACGAGACTTTTTGCACAAGGAGTGTCAAACTTTCCTGGAAAATCCTCCTCTATTAGCGATGCAACTATTCGTGAGGTTCCTTTCCTTCTGTTTCTGCTTGTACTAGTACTAGGCTGTGAACATGCATGCATCTTAGTATATGTTCTGACCGAAAAACAACTCAAATTCATCACCTTTGCAACCTGTAAAGCCCAGTTGCATCCATTTTTCCATTCACAACATTTCACCACATACCTCTTCGTATCTGATTTCACTATCAAAAACTCAAAGCAATTCTTATGTGATGCTTTTTCAACAATATCTTGCACTTCATGTTTGCTTTCAAATTCCTGACCTAAAGTTAAATCCATACCATCGTCCCATTCAGCACCAACAAAGTCTTGACTTCTTGTACCAGATGTAATCATAATATCATCTCTATCGGTATCAGCTACTACTTCATCATTTTCAGACTCCACATAGTTTTCCTCAGTTGTACCAGTTGTATTCAGAAAATCATTTTCACCGTGTACAATCACATCATATGGTTCTACCGGTTCTCCTGCATAAAGAGTCAGAATCCCATCATTGAATTTATTATTGGCTCTTCCACTTGAAATCAGCTCCTCATTAGTAAAACCAATTGCACTCCCATGATCTTCTCTTATAATTATATCACATCTTAGATTTTCCTCATGATCTTCATCCACCTCCGAGATGACCTCCACGTGCAAAAGAACTCTAGGCTGATCTTTAAATTCCATTAAATAACATAAAACATCGTCATCGTCAAGAATAAAGGAAGACATCTTACAATTCATTACCAATGGAAAGTAACTCAATTTTAGCTTTGTAATAGCTTCATTTATCTTCATTTTTTTCCAATTCTTCCAACTAAATCAAGATAGGTCATATTCTCAACAGAAGTCTCTATCAATAAATTAATAATCTTCCCCCTTGACTTCCATTCAGTTTCATTTTCATCTTCATAATATCCAGAATCCAAATGTATAAAAGAGCATTGTTGTTCATTAATTGCCACCTGAAAGTCAAAAATAGGGTACATAGTTTAGTATCATCAGAATTAGTTATTTATAGTTTTATTTGTTGTTATATAGTCTCATCTAGTTGTTTTAGTTATGTAAGTTACAATAGTTTCACATAGTTTTCCAGTAGGTTTTGTTTATTAATAGTTCTTCCTACTTATACAAATTATATTAGACTATAGCGGATCATATCACACCAATACCACCAATCAAACTCATATATTCCTAATTTAATTAGTTGTATCAATTACAATAGTCTTATCTAGTTGTTTTAGTTATGTCAGATATAATAGTTGCACCTAGTTTTCCAATAGTTCTGTTTATTAATAGTTTTTCTTAGTTATGTATATTCTGTTAGATCTATAATCAAAACATATTAGATCATAGCAATCTCCGATTAAACACGAAAGAACCTATATTAACTCATACATTATATACCCAACTACACACTCATCAGTAAAAAAACAAATTGGAACGATAACGAGTTTATTTAGATTGCAAAAGCAAATTTTTCAATTCTACAAAAAATCCTAATTACTCTTTACACAATCAACAAAATATGTTCATTATATCTTACAGTAAAGTCAAAATGATTACAAGTGAATAAACTAAGGAAAAATTGAAGAAATAAATACCCAAATGGAGCTTCAACTTTGGATTGTTTACAGAGAGGTTTGATGAACGGGAAGAAGAAGAACACTTCGTACGTTAGGGGTTTCTCAAAATTTTTTTGTGCAAATAGGGGTTTTTCATTTAAATTTCGTTTTTTACTATTTGAATATTAAAAGTTTTCTTTAGTTTTAAATTGAGGATAGAATGGGAATAACATTAATGTTATAATTAGAAGGGGCATAAAGAATGCATGAGGGGTATAATGAAATTTTTTATGTTGAAGAGACTATATGAGAAATTGACCCCATATAATCTCTCTCTCAAGGTCAAGGTCAAGGTGGAGAAGAATCAATAAATGAGAAATGCGATGAGAAAAAACCCTCATCCGAACCATCAAAGAAGATTGACCCGAACCGATTTGTCTAATTTGACTCGAACCGAGATTTGGACAAATCGATTTGGTATTTATTTGAAATTTGAGTAATATGGTAAGTGTTTTATTGTAAAATTTGGGTAGTGATTCGGGTCGGATAATTTGAGTATTGGATAGTTTGAATATCAAATATTTACGTAAGAGTTAAATAAAACTAAAATTGACTGAAGTAGAAACAATTCCGAAAATGGTTTGGATGCAGATGAGGGAGAGGGCGAAAATTGGTTCCGATCGGAATTTTTCGATTTTTTTACAAAAATTCCATTTTTATTTTTTACTTTTTATTCGGATTAATTCGATATTATCCAAACTACTTGGTATCCGATTCGATCCGAATTTCAGTTAATTTTAATACAATTTCTAAAATTGCTAAATACCCAAATTCTAAATAAATTGACCCGACCCAAACTGTACTTACGAAACTCACAAGCGTAGTGCTCTCAGTCTATCTCAATATTTCTCACAAAATATATATATCTTATATATAAAAGCGAGAAACACTTTCATTTTGACCGTGTTATAAATGTTAGAATAAATTTAATATTTGATTTGTAACTACCCTTAAAAATAGGCTTAAGATGAGTTTATAAACTCTTATATAAAAATTTAAAATTAACAAAAAATAATTAGGAAAAATTCTAAAAAGTTAAAATTAAATTAAAATATATAAGGTACAAATTCAATTTTTGATTCGCTTCCAGTTCGGGTTTGGATTCGGTTTTCCGAATATATAGATTTAGCATTCATTATGGTATTTTGTCGGATTTGGTTTTTCCAACTCGGTTTTTGGCTTTTTGATGTAACATTTATTCAGTTATTTTTATTTTCTAGGTCGGGTTTGTTTCGGTATAGATTGGGTTTGGGTATTTTTATACAAAAATCCAAAATAAATAAAGACTTAACTTAAAAAACTATAGAATTTGATTTTTGATTTGGTTCTGATTCGGTTTCCTAAATATATAGGTTTAAAATCCATTGGGATAATTTGTTCAGTTTACTTCAGATTCGATTCTTCTAATTCGAATTGATTACGGTTCGGATTTTGAGCCAGTAAAATAACTTCTTGATAACAATGTTAAAAATATTGACACAGATCTAAAAAATAAATGAACACATGTTAAAAAAACAATCAAATCTTATATTATCACGTGGATATAATTCTAGTATATATCTTATTTCCGTCAAACTAGGTAGGCATCACGATAGACATCCCTCCCACCCAAAAAGAATATGAGTCTGATGTTTGGATTTAAACATTAAATATATCCAAACGAGATATCCATATGATGTTTTTTGGGCTCAAGATCATTCCTTTGGTACAAACAACACAAATACATTCAAACACAATTTTGGTCAATTCTGGATTCGTATCTTATTTTTATCCTTGTCAAAATTATAGGTTTGGTAACTGCATAATTATCTAATGGTGTTTTCCAAATGTGATGTTGCAAAAAAAAAATTTGTTTAAAAAATTACAAAGAAAAGAGTCATTAAACAAACTAGGCAATTATCTGCACTATGCTGCGGTATCTTTTGAAAACATTTTCTGTAAAACTAATGTATAAGAAATCTTTTTGGAGAAATTTTAAAACAATATACAAGAAGAACACAAAAAGTATTAGTGTTCATGATCATGTCAATCAATTGAAATGTACTACCGATAAAACTATTTATGAAATGCTAACAAAAGAGAATATTGATGTCTGTAAGCACCATGAGTTGTGTAATATATTTCTTATTAAAAGAGCCAAATAGGTAAATCAAAGACCCATATAGGTAACTATATTTACACACCTAGAGATTGATACTATAAGAACATAATCCTATATTGCTTCACTTGATCTTCAGCACTGACTTCTCTTCAGAATCTCTGTGACTTTTATGATCTTCTTTTGCGGCTTGTTGAGCTTCGATTCTTTTTGTCTTTTTCTCTTACCTTTTTCTTTAACCAACTTCTCTTGCTCTCGCCATTTCCCTTCTTAATTCTCAAACTCAACTTTATCCATCCTACTTTTTATATCAACACCAAACAGATATTTTGATTCATTATTGTCATATACACTTCGCCTTTGAAACACACACAAAATCCGGGTCATATTCTTCTTTTGAGACATGAAGGAGACGTGAACAATATCATGATTCATCTAACTTCTTGTGGATGGGAAAACCATTCTTCATATATATATGTCTATTCCAATCTCCTCGTGAACAATTTTATACAAACCAAACATGTTGGTTGACAAGATCGATTAACTATATTTATTAGACTTATCTTGTCCTTTGTCATTAGATTTGCAAACAACGAACGCATACTTGATAAGATAGTATATACCTTTTCCCATGACATGTTATCGAGCTTATTACAACCTTCATTCACAGTTTGATCAAGTTTCTTCTATAATTCCAACATTTCCTCAATCCTAGTTTTTCCTTCTGTTACAATAGGAACAAAAAAAAACAAGCTTTTTGAAGTGTGATGATTTCTTCCTTCATCTATGCTTTGAACTCTGCCTCTTCTTCTTCATTCTTCTCTAAAGATAATTCCATATCATGTAAACACAATAGATTGCTTATGTCAATTACAAAAAAAATTGAAATGAATAAAGAATTGTCTGAATATCTGGAATTTTGGAAGCTTCATCACAGCTTACCTCATCATAGTCATCTTCATCATCCTAATCCTCCATGGCATCTTCACAACTGAACTTCCTCACCATCTTCAAGCAGATCGGAGAAAACAAGAGCAAATTTAGATCCAAAATTTTAAAATCTAGAACGGATCAAGAGGTATACCCCAATCTGGTTTCATTAAATCTTCCACAATTTCAACACCCAAAAAAATGAATAGTCATTCAATTTCTATAAATCACCGAAATATTGATGAATCTAACCTGGTAATCAAAGCCAAGTTGGATGTTGAGAGAAGTTGAAAATTTTGAAGATCACCAGATCTCACTGAAGTCATCGACATCGCAGAATCCTCTCTCCTATCCGTTACTTTCCCTCTTTCGAAAATAAGAACAGAAGGACCATTGTTTCGTGAGACTTATCGTTGTTCTTTTGTTTCTATAATGAAAAAGGTTTTCTGCCTTTTCATCTTCCTTTCTTCACAATAAAAGAAAGCTAAAGAGAGGATGGAAGGAAGAGACGTTGGTGGAACTAAGGTTGGCCACGTGGGTGATGACTTAAAAAAAATGTTTTTTTTAATTGGTCCATTGAATAAGAACAGAAGCCACGTGTCATCTCCAGAGAGTTCAAAAATGCTGATGTGTCGAATCCTGGAGAGACATAATCTCCTTTTATATATATAATAAGCAATTTTTTGTTGTTTTACTCAGCCTAAATAATAGAAAACATTTATTCTATAATATCTATGGAATTATTATCCAGCAACTATTTTTTTCTTATCATTATGCGGATGAAAATCATAACCACTCTTATTAAAAGGGATGAAAATCAATTTACTCCTTTCTAATCACAAATACTCCTTTTACTCTCTTCTTATTTTTTAAATGAGTGTAGGACCCACTTACTATCTTTACCAAAAATTGAAATTGAAAATCAAAGAAATTGGTTTGAAATTAATGAACCAAAACCAAAACCAAATGGTTAAAACTAAATGAATGTTGCTTGGGATCCAAACTATGTTCTGAATGGAGCTGCATTCATTCTACATAATAAGATCACGAAGAGATTCATACATGGCAGACATACGATCACAAATACAACTTCATTCATGAACCTTGCATTCTCTAGACTATTATGGGTTATGACCTCAGCATCTGAACTTGGAGCAGGCTGCATTTCTATAGACATTGATAATCAGAGATTATTCAAAGCTTTATCAAAACCAAACCATTGGCCTAGATACTGAGGGTGGCTGTTGAAAATTGAAGAACAAAAGGCTAAATTTCAAGACTGTCAATTCAATCTGATCACGCCCAAACTGAATGCCAAATCAAAGGCTATAGCTACCAGTGTCATAAAGGACAAGAGACTTAATGATTACATCTCCATAGGGTTACCAAGCTGGATAATCAGTCAGGAATTGTCTCTGTGAACGACCTTCCTATCCTATCAAGCTTACCTTGAGCGGGTACCTTTGAACAAATCTCGTTAATAACAGATTTTCAAATTTCTGTTTGGTTGGCGCCTTTTCCCTTCTACTCAGCATCACTTCCACGTGCTCCCTATAAGATCATTTCCAAATTTCCACTTTTTCTTTGTCCTATCCTTTTGTTTTTTCTAAGAATTCTAGAGCATCTCCTAGATAGGATTCGCTATCTCAACTTCCTAATTACTTTTCAGACAAGACTTAATCCCGATTGGCCAGCTCAGAAAATCTTAATGATTATCTTTCTCATGCCTTTCCGTAATGATTACTTGTTTTTTGTCCTATTCTAATTTCCGTTTTATTTTCCCTAAATCCCTTTTTGCCGCTAATATCACCCTCTCGAGCCATGACAAGTGGCATATTATGCTAATTAAACCCCATCAAGCACACCACCTCCTTGTTATTCCCTTAATCCTGCATGCTACCTCCCTTAGCCGCGAATCTTTTCCATGCAAGATTCAGTTAGATAACGTGCAGCTCCCCGAGACTAATAAGACAAAAGGAAAAGAAGTCTTAGAGATGCACAGAACCAGGCTTTTCACTATAAATAGGACGAGCTTCTCCAAGGCAAGCGTCACAAGCTCAAGAGTTATGGATAACAACCTTTGGAAAGCCCTGAACCAGTTTGATCTTGGAAGAAACACTGCACCAGCTTTCCTCTCCACTCCAATGTACCAATCGACTCTTAACCTAAACAAAAAAAGTCTTCTCATATGTGCTCTTAACCCAACTGAGCAAGTCATCTCAGACATGATTGAAGACTTACCAAAAAATTGGTGTCTTCATACCTCAGTTCGAGGAAGAATGCTAGACAAAGATCTAGCTCAATTCTTTTTTTGACAAAAAAGAAGACATGGAGTCCATCTACAGAATGCAACCGCTTCTGTACAACGGATGGCTAGTTGATGCAGAAAAATGGATCAACAACCAGATCCTGAGGCCTCTAAACAACGTTCATCTGTGGATCCAGATCCGTTACCTCCCACTACAATATGCTTCAGAAGATGTTGTTCGTGTTCTTAGCTCAATGGTTGGAAAGATCATAGAGATTGACATAGATAACTCAGCAGTCACAAGACTCTTTCTTATCTAGGTCAT
Source organism: Lepidium aucheri (assembly GCA_900406435.1). Taxonomy (NCBI): domain Eukaryota; kingdom Viridiplantae; phylum Streptophyta; class Magnoliopsida; order Brassicales; family Brassicaceae; genus Lepidium; species Lepidium aucheri. The sequence continues at coordinate 13,237 of OVBA01006712.1, forward strand.
AATCAAGTTTCCAAGAGATGACTGTCTTAGGTATTACAGGTCAGTGTTCTGTCAATTGCCAACACATCACACACTCAACAACTTTATGCTCTCACGTCAACACCCCGTTGGATTACTATCATTACCCGGTGAATCACGGTATGGACCCTGACATATCCTCCAACAGGGATGGATCAACAGGGAAGGACTCATCGTCTCTCGCTACTCTGACAACGCAACCCCCAATGACAGTACCTGAAATTACCTTAGAGCAAGTTGCAGACTACTTGAACAGCAGGGTAACCATAGAGGAGATCCTGAACAATCCTGATGACATCTTCATGTCGGATGTTACCCCTGAACCTATTGACATGGAGCTGACAATACCTAATCACTCTCTCGATCCTCTTGCGCCTTCGAACATGGATCAAACTATGGAAGCTGAAGCTAAACACCATGAGGCAATGAATGTTACGGAACCAGAGAGGAAATCCCCCGTGGAAGTAGACCAATAGCTGCAGATCAAAAAAGGCGTTGTGGCTTTGTTAACTCGCCTCTATCTTCTTTTGTTATCAATCTCTAATTATCTAGTTTGAAATTTTTGCTATGCTCGTGTCTCTTCCAGTTGTACTAGGGTCGTTGTATTGGTTTCTAAGTCTTATCTTGTAATGTTTATGTCAAACTTCAAGGAGGTTTTCTCTCATGTACCAGGTATAAGGTCTGCAAACCTCATCCTTAATTTTATCAATCTTTTGTTATGAGACAAAAAAAATGAATGTTGCTTCTTTCACGCATGTGATATCTATTATAATATTATTTTTAAAATTAAAATAAATATATTAAAATTAGAAATGTGTTACATATCATACACGTTTCTTTAAATTTAAACCAAATATTTCATTTATCCGTTAGTATTAAATCAAGATTTATGCTCAAATTAACATTTAAAACTTTTTGTTGGTCAGATCTATTAGAGAAGTTCAGCATTCAATAAGCCAATCAATTTAGATAATATCATATGATTTAATGTTTCAATTTATTTGGTTTAGACCAATTTCTATAGTATTCTTTAGTTCGGTAAAATTTTATCGGTATTCTTTGGTTCAAAACTATAATTGATTGATTCACGATAATTTCAAGCATTACATACACATATCTTTCTATTTGGTTAATACAAACACAATATATTGATTAATATCATTGTTGCTTCACATAAGATATTAATATAATTGAGTGATTTGATATTATAGCAACCATGATCACACATATTTTGACTTGATTAACGTTATAATATTGTATTCTTTGGTGTAAGACAATATTGTAAATCATATTATGTTTTAGAACTTCACATGAATTGTGGATCTACCTCACATGGAGTAACACTTCATGTATTTTTGGATTGAGTTTGTTAATTGTACCACCATTAAAAATCAAATGTGTATATAATTGTGTAAAACAAGTAATGAGTATTCGTAATCATTCTATATGCACTACAACACCATAACTCGTTTGGTTCAACTAATTATGATAAATTAATGTTAAGGTTAACTAAGAATTTGCCAAAAGTAGCCGAAATATAACTATGTGTATTTATGCCTAACTATATAACTGGTACAAATACGTCACAAAATTTCAAAATTTTAAAACCAGCTTCACCAAAAATATTGAATTTTCCCTCTAAATCAAATTTCTGAATCCATTAAAATTAATTATATTGTAGGAAAACAAATAAAGTTTTCAGAATGAACAAAAATATTTGAAGTGATCTCCAGTGTTTTATATATAACATTTGGTAGTTTTACTATTAATGACACATTTGGCATAATAGTTTAAGATATTTTGGTTGATTTTGAAGGAACATGTTCGAACCATGTATTGCTAAAATTTGGGTTTTTATTTTTAAACTTTTAATGAAGGGTACAATTGTAAATTTTCCTTCATCTTCTTCTAAATGAGTTCTGCTGCAACCCTAACGATGACGGCTTCCATATTTTTTGTTTCTTTTTCTACTATTTTTCATAGAATTATGTATATTTCTTATACAAAAACTTAAATCTATGATAAGATAACATATTTTCATTCTCGCCATTAACGTCAGAACCTTTTCTCTGATGGATTGCGATTTACTCGATTATTTTCCTTTTTCGCTGTCAAGAGTAAATCCAAGAGAAAAAGTGAAAAAAAGTCCTAAATGAATCAGGGTAAAAGATGGATCCAATAATTTCATAAATTTTCGGATTAAATCGGTTACAAAATTAGTAATCTAGTTTAGTTTTGGTTAGTGAAATGGATCCCGATTTTAAATTGATAACAGGTTTATGGTCCAAAAATCTAATTGGTTCACGTTTTGATTAAATAACTGAATTATTTAATTGGGTCTAAAATTAGAGGAGTAGTAATGATCAGTTTCGAGCAAGAAGAGTCTTTAAAGAATTGATCGTCATTACGCAATTATGCAATATTACTAATTAGAATCTGAGCTTTGAAAGAGTACAAATGCCTAATTCATAAATATCAAAATAATTATACGGATAATATTTACATAATTAATTGAAGCAGAGGAAAAACAAAATTATTTTGTAAAAGAAATTACCTTCATAGATTCGTAACACCAACAATAGTCGCCCACAACATTGAAAACGTTTTTAACTATATGTCAATATTGTCAATATAATATACTAGTTAACACATATATCATTCAATTCCACTTATTTATCTTTCTCATTCGATCAATAACGCCAACACTAAAAGCTATAGCTCAAATCTTATTTTGTTAAAGGGTTTTCTATTAAAATGATGGATAGGTTATAACACGGATTACAAAGATTACGAAGAATTACCGAAATTAAAAAGAAAGAAAAAAACAAATTTTTTATAGAATGTTCCTTTTATATTTTAACTAGATATGGACCCGTGCGATGCACGGGTTTGTTTTTATTAAATAATGTTTAATATATATTTTGAATAATATCTTAGAAATTTGTACGTTTGTAAATTTTGAGAACCAACTTAATAATAAGATCTCACATGTGGAAAATTTCTTTAGTTACTAACTTTTGAAATCTAACTTAATATAATAGG
>OVBA01006713.1:0-14425 GCA_900406435.1 Lepidium aucheri
CTTTCTAGTTTAAATCCAGAAACTTGGATTGAAGTTGGTTCAACTATTTCAGTGTCGTTGAAACGAATTGAATCTAGGTTTATTATTCTTTAGGTAATAAATCAAGATTTTTTCAAAACAGGAGATGGAACCAACATTGGGAAAGTTTGAAGTAGAAAGGTTTGATAAAAAGGCAACTTTGGTTTGTGGATGTATGGAATGTCGGGTCAATTCAAGTTTTAAGGTTTATTGTCCGTTGTAGAAGAAAACTTTGAGGAAGAACAAACTGTGGAAGAAGCAACTGTTATGGATAGGAAAAGAAATCAAGGTTGGGAAGACAAGTATAAGTTCAAAGGATCCTAAGTGGGAATCAAAGGACAAGAGAGCAAGAAGTCTTCTTGGACAGTGTCTTACTGATTCTGTTCTTAGGAAAATCATGCATGAAGCTACAACTTTGAAGCAGTGGAAAGCTCTTGAAAGAGATTATCAAACAAAGACTAAGGCGAATAGGGTCTACTTAAAGAGACAATTCTCTCTGTATAGAATTGAAGAAGATCAGACGATCGAAGAAAATCTTGATATGTTTCTGAAACTTATCAATGATCTAGCAAGTCTTAAGGTCACCATCCAGGATGAAGATCAAGCAATTGCATTGTTGAACAGTCTACCACCACTATTTTATCCTCTAGTTCATACAGTACAATTTGGAAATGCCAAAGATACACTTACAATGGATGATGTTATCACAAGAGCCTACAGTATGGAGTCAAATCTAAAGAAGAAAGGTTTACTATATAAGAAAAAGAGTGCAGAAGGTCTAGTGATAGAATCTAGAGGAAGATCTGAAAAAGGTCTGAGGGCAAAGGCAGTTAGAAAGGCAGAAGCAAGTTGAAAAGTAGAGGCAGGTAAAAAAGCAAATCTAGAGGAAATTCAAAAGCCTGCTGGACTTGTGGTTCCAAAATTCACTGGAAAAGGGATTGTCCGGAAAGAAGGAAAAATAGTGAAAGTGGAAAGAATCAAGGCTCAGCAAATGTTACAGTATTGTTACCGGAGTCTTCAGAGCAAGTCTTGCAGCAAACGTAGACAATTGGGTAATAGATTCTGGGTGTACTTTCCATATTACACCAGACCAAGGTGTTTTGTCAGACTTTAGAGAGCTTGAAGGAAATCGTGTTTACATGGGAAATAATACTTTCTGTACAGTCAAAGGCATAAGAAGTATTACTGTGGATAATGAAGATGATTCACGTCTAGTTCTAAAGGATGTAAGGTATGTACCAGAAATGGGAAGGAGCCTAATTTCCTATAGTCAACTAGAACAAGCAGGATGTCGATATGAGGGAAGAGATTTCATAATAGATTTCTTCAAAGGAGACAAAAAGAGTATGACAGGTAAATATCAGAATGGGCTATATTACTTAGTAGGTGATGTTCAGATTCTAAAGGTGAATATTGCAAAAGATTCATCAGATATGACAGAGAAGTGGCACAAAAGACTTGCTCATATGAATCAAAGGACAATGGACATGTTAGTCAAGAAGGGATACATCAAGAAGGAGGAATTCAAACACATAGGATTCTGTGAAACCTGTGCTCTTGGAAAGTCTCATAAACAAAGTTTCAAGAGGTGAAAAAGTGTTTCAAAAGGAATATCGGACTATATACATTCCGATCTCTCGGGATGTCCTCATGGCACACCAAGTTCATCAGGTTCACAATACTACATAATTTTTATTGATGACTATTCTAGGAAGACTTGGGTGTATTTCCTGAAAACTAAGGATGAGGTATTTCAGAAATTTGTGGAGTGGAAGACTTTGGTGGAGAACCAAACAGAAAAGAAGATCAAGTGTTAAAGGACGGATAACAGACTAAGATTTTCATTGCAAAGTTTGATCATTGTGGAAAGACTCAGGAATTAAGAAACATAGAACTTGTCCTACACCACAACGGAATGGAGCCTCAGAAAGGATGAATATGACGATTATGGATAAGGTAAAGTGCATGATCTCAGATTTAGGGTTAGGTGAAAAGTTTTGGACAGAGGCTACGGCTACAATAGTTTATGTTATAAACAGAACACCTTCGTCATCAATAAATTCCGATATCCCTGAAGAAATTTGGTCAGATAGAAAGCTGGATTACAGTCATTTCAGAGGTTTTGCTTGTATCGCTTATGTTCATACAATAAAAGAAAAGATAAGCCCTAGAGCTACAAAAGTTGTTTTCATAGGGTATGGACAAGGATCTAAAGGTTTCAGGATCTGGCTAATCAAGGAACAGAAAATTATCACAAGCAAGGATGTGGTATTAGGTGAAGGACCACAATGGAAACATCTGGGAACGAAAGAGTCTAAGGACAGTCAGAAAATAACTAAGAGGGTCATTTTTAGTAAGAACCTAGAAGAAATTCTACGTGAAAAATCAAGGAAAGCTACAGTTACAATGTCAGGTGGAGAAAAATCAGAGAAGAAGTAATCGAGGAAATTGTGCTACATTTCTTAGCTCATATGAAGAAGTGGAAGATTTCTCAGATTCAGAAGAACAAGAAAGTTCAGAACAAAATAAGGAAACAATAGACGAAAGTAATAATCAAGAGTATCTCTTAGCACGTGATAGACAGAGGAGACAGATTAAACAACCTTCAAGATTTGAACGATGCAGACTTCACAGCATATGCTTTAGCAAGTTCAGAGAACGTAAATTTTTGAGGAACCAAAGATGTTTCAAGAAGCACAGAAGAGTGTAGATAAGGATTTCTGGAAGAGTGGAATGGATTCATTAAAAAGAAATTTTACTTGGGTTCTATGTGATAGACCAAGGGATCAGAAAGTCATTGGCTGCAAATGAATATACAAGTTAAAACCATGAACTCAAGGAACAGAGAAGCCTTGATATAAATCTAGATTGGTTGCAAAGGGATATTCTGAGACAGAAGGCATCGATTACAATGAAGTTTTTGCACCAGTAGTTAAACATACCTCAATCAGGATTCTACTCTTAGATGTGGCAAGATACAACATGGAACTAGAACATATGGACGTGAAAACTGCTTTTCTACATGGAATTCTGAAAGAAACCATTTATATGGAGCAACCTGAAGGGTATATAGAAAAAGGTAAGGAGTACAAGGTGTTCTTACTAAAGAAGTGACTCTACGGGTTGAAACAATCACCTAGAGAATGGAATCATAAGTTTGATTCATTCATGCTGAAGAAGAATTTCAGAAAGAGTGAGTATGATCCTTGTGTTTATTACAAAGGTAATAAACCAGAAACTACAGTTTACCTACTTCTATACGTGGATGATATGCTTATAGCAGTTGTAAGCAAGTTAGAGATTCAGAAGCTTAAAAGGATGTTGAATTCAGAGTTTGAGATGAAGGATTTGGGCCAAGCAAGAAAGATTCTTGGAATGGAAATCTTAAGAAACAGAAAAGAAGGTTCTTTAATTGTTTCTCAAAATGAATATTTGTTGAAAGTTTTAAAGTCTTTTAATATGGAAAACTGCAGGTCAGTGCAGACTCCCATAAGTTCACATTTTAGGTTATAGAAATCAACAACAAAAGAAGAAATATCGCAAGAAAATGATATGGAAATCGTACCTTATGCAAGTGGTGTCGGGAGTCTTATGTACTCTATGATAGGATCACGTCCAGACATCGCCCATGGTGTTGGTCTCGTCAGTAGGTACATGTCAAAGCCAAATAAAACACATTGGTCAGCTGTACAATGGTTAAGGAAATATATAAAAGGTTTTGCAAATGTATGCCTAGCATTCACAAAGCAAGATGATTTTCAAATCAGAGGTTTCTGTGATTCAGATTTTGCATCAGATTTAGATCGAAGAAGGTCCATTTCAGGTTTCACATATACAATTGGTGGAAATTCAGTAAGTTGGAGATAATAATGCAAAAGGTAATGGCTTTATCCACGACAGAGGCAGAATATACTTTATTATCAGATGCAAGCAGAGAAGCTATCTAGCTACGCGGGTTATGTGAAGAATTGGAATTCAAGCAACAAAAAATTGAAGTATATCATGATTCTCAAAGTGCTATACACCTAGCAAATAACAGAGTTTGCAGTGGAAGGACTAAGCACGTTCATATTAAATACAACTTCATCAGAGATGCAATAGATGAAGGAATAGTCAAAGTCACCAAGATTCATACGTCAGTGAATCCTGCAGATTTGATGACGAAGGTTTTACCAGGTGAAAAGTTCAGAGATTACCTCAAATCCCTGAACATGACTGAAATCTAGTCAGATCTCAGTCGAGTCTTTGTCTTGAATCTATAAAAAAAATTTGAAAGACGAAGACTGATCTGTTAATGATCAAAACAGAAAAATCAACCAGAAAAGAGTAAAAAAAGCTTTCTAATCTTATTCTGAACCAACCTGAACTTGTTGCATGTTGAGTAGTTGGTGATTCTTCTTAACAGGAAGTCTCGTTGGATTTTTTTCTTCATTGCTTAAAGAAAATACTGAAGGTTCTTGAAGGGTTCTTTTCGAGAAGTCGATCTAGGTGGAGAGTAGATCGGAAGGGTTTCTTTGTCGAGAAGGAGCTATGGAGCTGAGCTCCAGTAAAGAGACGGAGCTGAATTCGGTTTAAAGGCAGAGTTGAGCTGGTGAATGTTGGCTCCAGCGACAAAATCGGGTTCTGTTTGAAGGTAGGTTTACGACAAAGATGGAGTTTTGTGAGGGTTTTTCTTAACCTTCCTCTATTTCTCGTTTTGCCAAACACATATGTAGCCCAAGTAGAGAGATTGTAGAATGAAGCAGGCCGCCTTATAGGCGCATATCTTTCAAACCCAAAAGGGTCAACGATATAAGTATCGTTGACCATCTTCTTCATTCTTGTATCTGTAACAGAAATTCTCCATGTACCTGAAAGAAAACAGAAGAAAAGATAGTGAATTCCGTATCAATCATCCAAAGAGAGATGTACCTACAATTGTAGGGAACTCTATAATTCTCTATGTCAATTTCTTACCATTTCTTCTCCACAACTTCTCAATTACATTCTTTCGGTTACATTTTCAATCATCAAAATCTTTGAACTCTCTATCAATTCTAGCTGCGATTCTTCTACACATTCATTTATGTTGTCCATACTTGCTTGGTAATCATCCATGGCAATAACTGTACAATCAATCAGATGAAACTTTCTCTGCGGCAACAAAAACATGAAATCAAGCATGCCTATTACAACATGTTTTCTGAGCTATTAAAAGTTCGTCACTGAAGTAAAAGAACAATTACCTTGATTTGCCAAAGCCGGTTGTCTATCTATACCAACCGTAACAATGTCCTTTTTCTCTCTCAATCCTTGTATGGACTTTACTAATTGGTAATAGCCATGATCGAAAGCCTATAATATAATAAATCAACCAGATGAACATCCTCTACAAGTTGTAACTTTCTTAGAATCTCGAACAGGAAAAAAGTGTACCACATGAAGAGGGAGAGATTGGAGAAGCGAGGAAGACGAAGAAGAAGTAAGTAGCCACTACTAGAAGAAATCTCGTCCTCTTTCTTCGAAATCTCGCTGAATAACTTCTTTGACAATGGATTTAGAAACTCGAGGATGATCTCGGAGTAATCGAAAGGGTAGTAAAGTCAGAGAGACAAACTAAAGTGGGGTGTAGGAAAACATAAAGTCGTTACATTAGCTGGAGCTGACATGAAAATAGAATAGAAGAATTGCTCACATGGTGCAATAGGGGTGTGAAATAACTGCTTACCTAGGAAGCCACAAATTGGTTCTTTTAGTATATATAGATTTAGGAATTAAGATAAACATTTCAGAATTTTATGGACATTAAAAGAATAAGGCTCACATCAGGTAATCATAATATAGTTCACACCCCTATTACGTAACAAATATACTAAACAATTATTTTCCTATCAGCCTCTTCCAATTCACTTTCCTATGTTTGTGATACCTATGTTTTTAAGAGAGCTCTTTTGATATTGACCTTCACAGAAGAGGGAATAAAAAAGCTTTATCAAGTCACTGAAGTCCTAGGAACATGTTTTAGCAAAGGATTTAGTGACGAGAAGATTTAGCAGCATAATGAATAAGTAGGCTTCACCAATGCCATTCTCCTTATTCTTATCATGCTATATGTGAGTTTGAAATTTGGTAGTGAATCTGAACAAAGAAAGAAGTTTGATACATCTTTTTTACTATAACTCACGTTAGCCGGTCAAAGATTCTGTTGGAAAGGTAGATGACATTTCTGCTCAAAAAGGACGGAACAGCCATTACATCAGTGATCGGCAAACACAGGGAAATAATCCTGCTTGTAAAATCTTGGTGATGTTTACAAATTTTTAACCCTATGATACCTAGTACAAGTGCACAACAATGTAGTAGTACTTAGAGATCGAATCCACGAAGAACCAAGCTTGCACTTTCAATCACTTAATCCAAATTCAAGCTATACCAATAGAATAACCGAATGTAAACTAACAACTTAACAGTTTGGCACTATATTAAAAAATATCGGGCATCGGGTATTCATTAGGAAATAATAATCAATCAGGGAAAATATTTAGGAACAAATAAGCATCATTCTTGACTTGAACATAAAGGTTTGACAAATCTACTATCGTGGTATTTGTCCACTATATCAAATAACCTAGAGATCCTAAATATTGTTGGTTCCAAATTCTAGATAGGCTTTAACAAGCAGATTCAATTATCCACAATTAATCCTAACAATCAACTATCGTTAGTTAAATTCAATTGCTCATCAATGCTAGTTCAGGAATTTTACAAGCTTTTGGAATGTAAAACAACCTATGATCATAGATTAGGTGATCAAGCTAATCTAAGCATTACACACATGCGTAGATGGAGAACTCTTAGTCAATCCCTAATCATTGATTCCTAAATCCCTAGAAACCCTAAACCTGATTAGGTTATTATTCAGACATGATTAAACAAACAATAGAAGGCATGATGATGAAAAACATGAAATTCGATTCTATTAGATAATAGGGTTTAGAAATCTTCTTAAAAGTACGATGGAATTCTTCTCCCTGCTTACAGAATATTCTCAGAGTCAAAAATTATGTTTCTCTCGCTTTCTAAAACCGAGAAACAACTATTTATATGATCCTAAAAATGCAGGTGCAAAACAGGAAAGTTAGGTCTTAAACTTCGCAGGATCGAGGATTGATCGATCTGGATTGATTGTTTGATCTCTCAAAGTCTTGTTCGATCAACAGGTTTAGCGTATCTCTCACTGTAGAGTCATTCGATCAATCCATGAAGTGTAGGTCGATCGCTGGGTCGAGCGATGCTCTCAATGGGGTAGTGATCGATTGATCAAGGGGTTTATCGATCGATCTCCAATCTTGTTGAAAACTCTAGAAACTGCTCTGATTCATCCTAAGACATGCTCCGCATGCATAATCCGAAATAAACTTGTTTTGTAACTAAAAAGACTCTAAAATACATACAATCAATCTAGTAACATGTGAATTAGTGAGCTAGAAACCGATAAAAATGAGGTATATCAATTCCCCTAGACTTAGCTTCTTGCTTGTCCTCAAGCAAAGAAAGAAAAGACTAACAGAAAGATTCCACGAACTCATTTGTCATTAAAACAGTGCATATCAATCCCATAGTAAACCACATGATACTTACCTGTCAAAATCAATACCACCTTGTACTTCCCCAAGACTTTGATAACTACGCAAAGCTGAACTCCACAATCCAAGCAAGTAATCCGAATTCACCATATCGACTTCCTAAAGCTTCTAAGTGCGATATCACGAATGGAACATCGATCAGAGGACACATGAGTTTCTCTTTCAGTCTCAAGACTACCTTTGATATGATTCTCTTCCTCTCATTTCACCATATTGCAGCCGATTTTTCCCAACTTTTCTAGGGTATCATTTTATTTTTTTATCGGCTGGTTCTTTAGTAACCAAAAGAATGTAACAAGACTAACCTCATTAGATTTCCCCTCGGTAAGATAAAATGTTCAAGAAATTGGCACCATCATTGATGTGAATCTCAGGCTACCATAATTACATAAACACAAGCAGCGTCATTGGAGAACTTTTACCCGTAGCTTACAATATGCACAACTTGGTCAAATAGTTACTTCAGATTAAGCATAACATACCACAAAACAATTAAGAGAGGAGAAACCATAGCCACACAGGAAAATCTATCATTGCACTGAGAAGAGAACTCGATCCTAAGTATACTAGCTCCATAGGCGAGAAAATTAAGTCAGGTTATGTGTGAAGCCGACATGAGATCCCTCGAAAACTGACATAGATATGGGTGGAACTGAAGTAGTGTCAAGCCGCTAGGCTTTCCAATAGTCAATCGATCCCTTACAAACAAACATTGATGGTACTTCGTTCATGACATGCATGCAACAATCCTCAAAAATAAGAGTTCTAGGCAAATCGGTTCTTAGACATCAAAAAGACAGCAATGTAAATAAAAAATGTTTGAAATAATAAAGCTAAAAATACGAAAACAAAAGAGAAAAAGGCGTTAGTCACAGCAAGTGTCCCCGACAACGGCGCAAAAAACTTGGTGTTCAAAAGTTTTAACCCTATGAATCCTACTGCAAATGCAGAATAATGTAGTAGTAGTACTTAGGGATCAAATCCACGAAGAACAAAGCTTGCATTTTCAATTACTTAATCCGAATTCAATCTATACCAAAAGAATAATCGAATGTAAGCTAACAACTTAACTGTTTGCAACTATATTAAAAAGCATCAGGCATCAGTATTCATGAAGAAATAAGAGTCAATCAGGAAAAATATTCAGGAAAAAATAAGCACCATTCTTGGCTTGAACATAAAGGTTTTACAAATCCACTATCATGGTATTTTTTATTCTATCAAATAACCTAGAGATCCTAACTAACGTTGGTTCCAGATTCTAGATAGGCTTTAACAAGCATGTTAAATTATCCACAGTTCGTCCTAACAATCAACTATCGTTGCTTAGATTCAATTGCTCATCAATGCTAGTTCAGGAATCTTACAAGCTTTTGGAATGGAAAACAACCTATGATCATTGGTTAGGTGATCAAGCTAATCTAAGAATTACACACAAACATAGATGAAAAACTCTTAGTCATCAAATCCTATTCAATCCCTAATCATTGATTCCTAAACACCTAGAAACCCTAAACATGATTACTACTCAGACATGATTAAACAAACAATAGAAGGCATGATGATGAAAAACATGAAATTCGATTGTATAAGATAATAGGGTTTAGAACTCGTCTCAAAAATATGATGGAATTCTTCTATCTGCTTACAAAATACTCTCTGAGTCGAAAATTATCTCTCTCTCTCTCTCTCTCTCTCTCTCTCTCTCTCTCTCTCTCTCTCTCTCTCCCTAAAACGGAAGAACATATGATCCTAAAAACGCAGGTGAAAAACAAGAACATTAGGGTCTGAACTTCGGAGGCTCGAGGATCGATCGATCAAGAAATTGACTGATCGATCTGCGTTGATTGCTCGATCTCCCAAAGTCTTGTTTGGTCAACGGGTTGAGCGTATCTCTCACTATAGAGCCAATCGATCGCTGGGTTGAGTGTATCTCTCAATGGGATAGTGATCGATCGATCAAGGGGTCGATCGATCGATCAAGGGGTCGATCGATCGATCTCCAATCTTTACTGAAAACTCCAAAAACTGCGCTGATTCATCCTAAGCCATGCTACGCGTGCATAATTCGAAATAAACATTTTTCTACCTAAAAATACTCTAAAATACAGAGAATCAATCTGAAAACATGTGAATTAGTGAGATACAAACCGATAAAAATGAGGTATATAACTTGCCCACTGTTTAAATGTTGCGAAATGTCCTGCAAGTGGATAACCAAGATAGGATAGGAAGACTTGGGTTGTTGACTAAGTCGATGTACACTTTCCTGTGAACAAGGCTTTTCTTGGTTGAGACATCTTACCGCGAATAAGGCTTTCTCGGGTCTCGGGTTTTTAAAGGTCAAAATGGTTTTGTAAAACAGAAAAAACGTTATTGGGTTTGAACAACTGAGTTGTTACAATGTTCTTTTTATTTTTGGACACATAGAGTGGCTGAATATACTCGAGTATTGACAATGAAGATTACAGATGTATGTATAGGAAGATACATTGACCGACTTAGCTAAATTAGTGAATATCAAATATGGAAACAGAGTAATGGGAGTGATATGATTTATATATTTAATATCATATACTCTAATAAAGTTTACAGATCCAAAACTTATAGCTTGCATCAAAAAGTTTCAAGAAAGAATAAGAAGAAACAACATGAAATGCCCAATTTCATATAGAAGAAACCAAGACCATGGAATCTTTTGTTGTCCCAACAAAGTTTAGAAGAACATGTAGAAGAATATCGTGAAGGTTAGTAATCTTCGGTTCCTAGCTCAAGCAAAGTTGAGTGTACCCAAATATTGTCACTAAATGTGTGTCTTCGCACAAGTAGCCATAATCTATGCCGTCAGCTAGCCATGCTTGTTGAAACGTCATGTCTCTTTTTTCTTTTTCTTTTTTTCGTAGAAACCTCTTTAACACTTTGGAAAATAGCTATCTTTTCTGTAGCAGCTTACATATCTTGGCAGTGCAACCTTAATCAGAAAAGACATCTCTTCCTTTGGAGTAGCTGCGTCAATCTTTACGGACTGGACCAGATCCGCTTAATCGGGTGTTAAGGAATCCGATTGGCACATTAGGACAAGAATGGCTCCTCGGTCTAGGTCTCCATCACAAGGTGAATGTGACTGTTACAATCAAAATACGTTTGGCACATTTGTTGTGCAGTTTACGAAGATGGACTTAGCTAGAGTATTGATGTCTCTATACTTCAGTCAATATGCAGTTTCATGTTTATGGACTTAATGATTAAAGGTTTGTACCCTTATTTGATTACAGTTAGACATGGATATCATAAAGATCGTCTGACTTATATCTGATAGGAATTTTTAGGTATGTTTCCATAAGGAGGACATCATTTTTGTAAAAAACTTCTTCAACATGGTTAATTAATTCAATAAAATATGGAGTATAAGTCTTGTTTAGATAGCATTAAGAGATATAACTGATCTTAGTCCTGTATTTATCTCTGATTAATGAGTGGTTATATATTCTCATTTTTCCTTACAAAGGAAAGCATTGCAAGTTGTTCTTTCTATTATAGGTGCTTTTGAGCTCATAGCTGATGAGATTAAAGCCGGGACATGTCTATGGATTACCAATCACATAAGTAAGAAATATCGGCAGCCTCCAATAGAAATGAAAAAAGGGAAATGTAAAAAAAACTCTGAACTTTCGAGAACAAGTTAAAAAAACCCTCAACTTTAATCTCGAACTTTTATTGAATTGTTATTTAAATCTCAAACTTTTGTTGACTGATCCATTTTAAATGACAATTCAATTAAAGTTCACAATTTATTTTACCTATAAGTAATTGAGGGTTTCTAAATCCATTTTCTGAAAGTTCAGGGCTTTTTTAACATTTTCCAAAAAGAAAAAGTACTTGGTTGTTTAAAATTCTAGAAGAAGACCTTCCTTTGATGTATCTTCTAAAATTGAACTTCTAGAGGAAATATAAGCCAATGTAAAAACATAATTTAGGCAGACAAATGTGGTTGACGATCTGAATCTCCCTCGAAATAAACTTATATCATGAAATCCACACCAAACTATGATCTCTGTTAATTTTTCTCTCTGCAAATTTTGAAAATCAATTTCTCCCTCTACAGAAGTTAAATCTCAATTATCCCCTCTCCAAAAGCTCAAATTCAATCTCCACACCACATCAAATTGTAGTTGTTTTACTATAGACCACTTAACCAAAACTGAAGATAATCGTACCATAATCTTAATTTGAACCCGATTTCATTATTTTAAACCAGGTTTTTAACATGTTATCTTATCTAAAACCCAATTAGAGAAAGACAAAAAATATATCTCAAAATTTCATTATCGTGAACCCTAACTTACGATTTCCAAAATAAATCAAAACCTAACTGCTTCATTCTTCTTGATTTGACTCATGATCTAATCTCGTTGTCTTCTGCAATGTAATTAGGATTTAATGTTTGCCAATTTGGGAGAAAACAAAAATGGGTTGTGTTTTAATTGTCTTCGGGTTACCAAAAAGGGTTAGGTTTTAATTGTATTCGGGTTACTAATATTGTTTTGGAATTGGACTGGTTAAATCGAACAAATCAACATCGGTGGAAATTGAAATTTAACTTTCGTGGAGGGAAAATTTGTTTTCAAACTCTCCAGAGGGAGAATTAACAGAAATCATAGTTTGATGTGAATTCGGTGCTATAAGTTTATCCCGAGGGGAATCCAGATCGTGATAACAACATCCACCCTTTACTGCCAGACATCCTCTTCATTAAGTGAACAACTTTCTGAACCACATCAATATTATCATTGCTAAGACAACTTGGGATGAAACTTGCATGTGCGGGTCCAGTTGAATTTGGCATGATTGTCTTTAAACGTAACACCATCAACTTGGTTATTACCTTAAAATATAACATTACATAACTTAGTTGGTCGAAACTGAGAAATCATCTCCGGTTTTGTTTCCTTCAGAATCAGAACTACAAGAGCATCGTTCAAACCACTTAGTAGTTGTCCTGTCGCAAAAAATTCAAGTACAAAGCGGACCATAGATGGACCTACTTCTTCCCAGTATTCCTAATAAAACACCGGTTGATAATTGTTGGGCCATGGCGCCTTAAATTTTTCCATACTACGAAAAAATTGATAAATATCCTCCATTGAGAAAAACTTGGAGAAGAGGGCTAAGTCTGCTGAAGATAAAACTGTGAAACCTACCAACGGCAACTAAGGAACCACGGAATCCACATCATCAAGTGAACACAATCGCTTGTAAATTTTGAATGCCATCATCACGAGTTCCTCATGATCCGACACCCAAGAGCCTGAATTAGATTTGAGAGCTTTGATTCTGTTATGATGTCTATGTATAATTGTGGAAGTGTGAAAGAAAGAATTGTTTCTATCGTCCAAAGTAATCCATTTCTTACAAGACTTCTGGAACCAAACAACCTCCACTTGTTCCAACAATTCATCAAGACATTTTAAAAAAACCGCTTCCTGGACAAGAAGCTCATTAGTTGGGCTTGAATCAATCTCCTCTTGTACATTCTTAAACAATGACAAAAGCGACTCTTTTGTTTTGTTGATATCACCAAAGAGTTCTCGATTCCATTGTCTTAAAACCCTTTTCAAATTCCTCATCCACTCTAACTGGTCTGCCAAAACCACTAGCAAGTCCCATGAGAATAAAATCATGATAAAGGTATAACGGAAGTCTTTCAATACGAATCCAGAAAGGAGTAGTCCGGATTTCACTATGACTTGGATCAAAGGTGGGAGACCAAGCTTGTGTTAAAAGGTAGCTCCCAAATATTCTCCAAGGGCCTCTTGTCAACGCAGCAATATAATCATTTACAACACCAAATCGAACAACAAAAAAGTTGCGAGGCAAATCAACGACATGCATCAAACCCGATGGCTTCCAAATTTCATGAAGCTTTCTCGTCCTGGCAGCAATATTAACGCTCCCTCCAATACCTTCACGTACATACTATTATCCCACATAAAATATAAAGCCTAGATCACATCATCACCTAACGAGATCGCAACCTCACCATCCTTACCCTGAGGATATTCCACATGCATCCTAGCTTCGACAAAGTCCCTCGAAATCTGCTTAGTCGGGCTCAAGCCACCTCCATCTCGAGATCCTACAACCTTATCATCCCACAAAGGCGAAGAAGTAGGCAGCGTTTCCTTGTCACATCCTTCCATCATCGAAACTTCCTCTCCAAAGCTACCCGATACCCTAGAATTAGGATCTGCATGACTAGCGACTGCTTATGCACATTCGGTAGGTCCCCCGGAGGCGGACCTCTCTCTGATGAGTCCCCATTACTGCATCTCGATCATCTCCTTCAGCAACCCTAGAGTCTCTAATTGCCACCATCATAATTATTTATGGGTGTTTGGATAGTCATTTACATCTTAATTCTCGTTCATAAAGGTGGAAATGAATATTAAACAGTAATTATTATCAGTTTAGTTAAACTGAGTAATTCAGAATTATTAGTTTCTTGAAATTATGCAATTACTATTTTGGAAATAATATTTTTAATCTATATATACATTTACATTAAGAATTTATACTATATGTTTTTTTTGTCAACCAAGAATAACACTAAAAGAGATCACAAAACTAGGGAGAGTTTACGAACCATAGTTCTGATTCTCTAATACAACAAGCTAGATTATAGCTTGATAATTAGAAGACCTAGAAATGACATGTAAAGAAAAAAACACAACAATAATTCTTTAACCTTGCATAATTTTCAAAATAGCTATTCAATAAAATTT